>JAVFBZ010118644.1:0-24522 GCA_032466195.1 Katharina tunicata | reverse complement strand
AAATATGGACAACATAGCAATGCATTGCTCCACAAAATTTCATTCATGTATCTTTGTTTTCCGCTGATCTACACGTCATTGAATACCATCAAATTTACATTGATATTTGGGTTTTGCGTTTCTTTTTTTGAAGAGTGTATATAAGTGGTTTGAACGTCGACCAGGCCTTAATTTGTGCAATATTCTAATGTGGAACAACAAATACAAATTTATGTACGACACGGACCGTAGTTTTATAGAATAAGATAAATGCAGCGCAAGGGGGTCTAGTTCATACAATTTGGGAAGGCTGTAATCGCGGTTTTTCTAATACTCGAAACTGATCTGAGGGACTTCTGGCTTCAGCAGTTTTATAATTAATTGGTCAGCACGTTACAGCCTATCATGAAAACAAGCATAATCTTTTTAATATTATGTTCCTCTGCCCAGAACTGTAGGTTCGAATCTCCCGGTAGACCTAAGAAATATAAAGGTAGTTTTCTGAGGCTGCAGAGATCGCAGGGTGATTTTGTTGAGTTTTCCTCTCGGTTTCTATCGTACACCGGCAATCAGCCGTCATATTGGCGAGATTCATTTGAGTACGACGATAAACACCAAGCAAGTAAAAAACATTAAGTTCCTTAAAACAAAGAATCCATCTGTTTTTGTTTTAATTTTCAATGTCACATCGCCAACAGAATAATAAACCTACTAACATCAAGATATAAACAATAGAAATCAACACGGTTATGTTATAATATAAGTTATATGTTCTTCAATTAATAACTAATAATCACTGTTACATTGAAATATAATACACATTTCAAAGCCTTATTACACTCAAAGACATGCTCTGCTTTAATGTTGACCTATCTGACAAGCGCAAGCAATTGTTATATGCCACTTAATACAGTCGGAGAGATTGTTTTGGCCTTTTCAGACAAATTACGATATGTGTTTATGGTGAGTAAAATTCAAATGTATTCAATTCACCAAATTATCTGGCAGGGTGATATAAATATGCAACATAACACTCTTAATACTAATTACAAAGTCATGGTTTGAGTAACATTGAATAAATAGTATCCTACGATGTATCCTATCCTTATTCATATTAGTGCACATGAACTATTATTTATTAACGTTTTCTCGAGGAAAAGTTATTGGTGCCAATAGCAGACTTAGTCCCAGAATCTTTAAGGCTTCAATGCGTATAATTTATTGCACCGCTGTAAATTAGCTTACATTTTAGCAGTTCAGTAAGACAATTCCAGATTGTGTTATCTCGTACATGCTTTCAGTAAAGTACAATTATTAGAAAGCCTGAGGACTGAATACACTCACGGTGTGGACAATTGTACTGTCTTCATGTTGTATATGTCCGTTATAGTGACAGTTAGTCAGAATGGATGTTCCTTTAATTATTACCGGTTCTAACCTCATAAAACACATCTGTTATTCATAACAAAGACATCTAGAATTTATGGCTGCATCTGATTCAATAGTTTTCCCCGTTTGTCTTGTTCTCTGTAAGAGAGGAACCCATTATTTAAAATTAATGGCTTTTGTGAGATATATTTTATGATTTTGTGATACATTTATTACAATTTGTGTCGTGGTGCGGTATTACCACCTCCCACACGTAAACTATTTCCAATTCCTTCTTCGCCGACTGGTCAACCCATGCTGAAAAAGTGCGACTATTTAAAAAAAATATCCTAAGAGATAAATAAGAAGAACGTGTGACCTGCAATAAAATATTGCTTAGAGGACCAGTGACCAGCGAATTCAAAAGCCAGTGTTGATCGTTTATGAGCAATACTTCAGATCAGATAAGCGTAAAACATATTGATTGATTGACTGATTAAGTGTTTAACGCCGTGTTCGCGGGTATTTCACTTATATGACAGTGAGGTACTCCTACGGTTAAAAGCCACACTAGCACAACCCTAAAATGCGAAGTGTTCACCTCTGTTGGAAAGTTAATGTTCCTCTATACATTGCTTAATACAGACAGCGCGTGAAACAGAGTACACAATGCAACATTGATGCTCTAAATCTCAGCTTACCTAGTGTGATAAGTATTCTGAAAGTCTGCATTTACGCCGTAGGCTTATATAGAGTATTTTTCTGGCTTTACTTGTTTGTATGTTTACTTATTTGTATAGATGCCTTCAGAACAAAAAAAGACAGCTCTACGTCCAGCTTTTAGTGAAGCCTCAATATGTTAGCAGGAAACACGGTCACGTGAACACTCTTCTGCAATTTGTTTGACAGTCTGCCTAAGTAACCTTACTTTGTGCTATTATCCAATTTAATCAAGATTTTAAGCTTCTGTTTGCAATACACAAAATAACTTGATTCACTAACAGCTATTGATTGCTGTTAAGTTGTGTTGTAAATAGAGTTCGTAGTGTGCTTGTGCGCCAGGCGAGTCCGGTGTCTGTTGCAGCACGTTGTCATGGTGATACCGGGTATTTGTAACGTCGTTTTATTGTTGTTTTCCACAGAAATATTCATATTATATATATACAGTTTTGTCTTTGATAATATAAGTCTTTATGTAACTGCATCCCGGTTAACAAAAGCTAAGTTTGAATGCCTTGACGAGAACGTCGAATGACGTTTTGAAACTGCGGATATACAATCTGAGCCTATCGCCGTGGGTGGCATATGACACAACGCACATGCAGGAGAGACCCATAACCTCGCTATGGAGAAATATTTATAACCAGGCTTAGTACTTCTTAAAACCAAGTGAAAACTTAACGAATTTCTTTATTGGGAAATTAAAGATGGTTTCTGTGACGGACTGATTTTTTATCGCCATATTCTTAATACCCCCAACACAATTGTCATATATTGCTAAAAGTCATAGCTATTCATAAACAACAACGTTTAGCCGACTTTCATGTACTTTTGAACTTATTTGAAAAAAAATGGACGAATAATAATATGAAGCACAGTTTCACCCCTAAATGATATATTATAGTCGATTCACGCATTAACTTAATAATATTTAAATAATTAATGTCCATTATAACATTTAGGAGATGAGCTGTTGCGTGCAATGGGGATGCATTTCTAATAGAAACAAAAAAGTTATTTAATATAAATAATAAAATTGATTCCATGATTCAGAAGTTGTACATAATGACTTGTAATTTTAAAAAGCAGTATATTACTTCATAAATCTGATCATTATTTTATATACTTGGGAAATCTTCTACTATGATGTTTGAAATAGTCTAGTAAGAAAATCATAGCATTGAGGTCATTGACTAGTTGTTTACGACATTCAGATATTAATTATTTTGAAAAACCATAGTTTATAACATTAACCGTGACTTGCGTGACCCCATACAATGCAATCAATAAATTGAACTTTACTGTGTATACTTTTAGTCGTAAAGTGGTTAATTAATATCTGATGGAGAATGCATTGCTGCCATTTGATTGTGTTGGGTTGAAGCGGATGACAGGTGACTGTTATTCTTAAGGGCACTTGTATCCGTCTGGCCTTTAACATGTATGCAATTTATCTGTCATTGGACGGCTTCGAGCACAGCGATGGTTTCCTGTGATACCGTGACGAAAGAGAAAGTAGTAGGTTCAAAGTACGGACAGCCTTCTGGTCAAATTGATTTTTGTTCTATCTTTATTAAGACTTATTTTACTTTGATAAAGACTAAATAAAACCTGCCACCCGGCAATAAGGCAGAGATCGCAAACTGCAAAAAAACAAAATGATCCACTGACTGCAAATGCGTTTTGAAGAAGGTTGCTTGTCAACGCACATCAAATTTATCAATTGTTTTGTCAATATTTACTTATAATTTCAATGGCCTTTCAAGGAAATTCCAATGCAATGATATAATGGAAAGAACTGATTAAGGACTTATCAGATAACTAGATAAAGCGTTTCCACAGAAACTCCTCACCAGTTCCACGTAAGCTGACTTAGTGTTATTAATAAAGACGATGGAATTGTTTGTGCTTAACCAATATGATCTTAGGACAATTATATATTACAGCCACAGTAATCGATCTACAGTCCTTTACAAATATGAGTCCTATACAGTAATGACTGACACTTCACCCCGTTGTAACGGTAACCAATTCATCCACAGATCAGTTTTGAGCAACATAGAATAACAGAAACTCCGAACAAGGAAGTCATGTTGGTATAGATAATATATGTCGGCTTTATTATGCCATCATCAGTTGGCCCTATGTTTAACTAATGATGGCATAATAACGCCAAGATAGATTATCTATACCAACATGACTTACTTGTTCGGAGTTTCTGTTATTCTTTGTAACGGGAAGACAGCTAAGCTATTGGTTTTAACCCCAGCAAGGAGATTATTGTATATCCCATATCATATTACAATGAAAATATTCATTTACCTTCCGCACTTAACGTCTTCCATCTGCGAACGACCATGCGAGTACAGGATGTGCAAACAGGGAAACATTTGTTGATTGATTCTGTTTTACCCCGCTATGAAGTGCTCTTTCAAAGGATAAAAAAAAGTATTAGAAGAAATGGCGTGTTTGCCTGCAGACATGTTCAGTCTGAAGGGAAAGTCACGTAAGTCTCCCTTTTAACAGATGTTTGAACAAAGCATGAAATATATCAGCACAATTTGGAGTTCCGATACACACGAATGTTTGAGAAAAATATATGGAATAACCCTTCTTATTGTCTACATGATGATCATTATCTATGTTTACATTAATAGACCAACCTTCAAAAATGTCATCCACAATTAACCAGTATATATGGAAATTCAGCAAATGGAAACTAGCAGTGACTCTCGACAGAAACAACATTTTTCTTCAAATGGTTTTGTCACAGTTTTTTCTTGTATCACAGATTGATAATGTAAAATTGTCCTTTAAGTTCCGTTGATTACGACGAAAAATTACTTTTTGTAAGAAATAAAAATATAAAACAGTCTTCAATTAACTTCACTGGGCTTAATGACAATCTTTACTTTTTACAATTTATGTTATTTTTGAGAACAGTTGAATATGGTTCTGAGTGTTCTCAGAAGTTAGTTAATGAGTGTTTTGCAGACGATTTGAGGAGATGTAGATAGCCTGTTTGTAACTAGTCTTTACCTCTTTCTGGTATTTGCTATCTTTCCCACTCACTTTACCGTGTATTCCTTTTTCTTGTATCCAACTCTCCAATATGGATTCATTGCATTGTTTTGCTTGGGTCAATCTTAATGCCGTCGCCACTGTACCTGTAATAGGTTCGATTCCCCCTGTCGACCATATGTATACAAGGAAAGTTTGCCGGTAAATGTGGAGATGCCTAGTTTTTTTGACTAGGTTTCTTCTCGGTTTCCCACAATACAGAGGCAACCGAAAGTCGCCCTGGACGTGAAATATCATTAAGTTCCACGTGAAACACCAACCAGATAAATAAATGACTTTACATCGTCTGATTCCTGACTATTCTATTTGTAATTCGCTTACTAAACAGAAAGTAAATCGATCACTGACAACACCGCAAGAGATTAAACTTTGTAAACCGGTGAATAATTTAACACCGTCACTAGTGGCATACATGTTGAGGTAAGGCGTCCGTCATATGCGATCAAGAAATTCTCTAAAAAATTGCACCTCTAAGGGTTAAACGTTGACGCGGGGAATTTTATCAGAGTAGATCTCAACACAAAATCTATGTTTTCCGTAAACCTAAAATGAACTATAATAATATAAGTATGATTAAAATAAAATATAACAAATCATTTGAAACAAAATGAGTTAAGCGCAACATTAAAATATGGCAAATACAAATAGATCAAAGGAAAATATGAAACATGCCCATAATGCATGGATTACAACATGATAGATGACAACTAAATTCAATATACAAGCAATGAATTATATTTGTGTTTTCAAAGAAACAGAGCAGCGTGAAAGGAAATATTATATAGGATGAATATTCATTTTCAAAATACATCTTAATACTCCAATCCGAAATACAGCAAGGGTTAATTTCCGAAAAGTTCTTACTGATTCCAATGTTTAGGTAAACATAACTCGATCATTAAGTCGTCAGGGCCAGATCCAGTCCAATTTGAAGACAAATTAGTCCATATGACCTAGGTAACACCCCTCGGTGGTGGCACGGATATTTTTATTTCTCTACATGTAAATAGACAATGTTTGTGCATAGGTTTCAGTCACGTTATTAAGAATGAGAAGGGGGAGCACACGGGATGGCTTTTTTCTACATATTGTTTTTCCATGTTCTCATTGACGAATGTATATATGTGAATTCCTGTTCATTAAGACAATTATAATGCTTGCACATCAATTATTTTCCAATGCATAATCTTATTTTTAACGAAAAATGCAATATAAAAAAATCCCAATTAGATAAACTATACCAAGCTGTTTTTTAAAAATAGTTTCGTACTGTTTGTAGTTTTATACGAAGCACTTAACATAAAGAAATGTTATTCTGAGCAACTTAATTGACTTGGATAATTATGCGGCATTGGTAAACAATAAACGTCTTATCGTGCTGTATATCAAGCTTTCAAGTGCACTATTTATCAATATATTTATTCAAACGAACGCCACGCAGTTCTCTATCGTAAAGCTGATTATACGTTTAGTAATTCTGGATTGTCCGCGGACCGATGGCTTATGGTTTTTTGTGTTTTCATTCCTCTGCAAAAATACTTTTATGATACCAACAGCCGACATCTTTCATCCTTTGAAATGTGTATCATTTGCTATAGTGACGTTAATTAGTTTCCCATAAAGCGCTCCAGCAACACTGTTCCCAGATGATGATATCTTGTGTTGATTCCTGCAAAGCAAGTCAATACCAGCGTGGAGTACCTAAAACATGTACTGCGTCGGGAGCTCGATGTTATATATCAAGATCTTTGGATTATTTCTTAGGCCTAGTATCTTTCAATAAGGCTCTTTGACAGAAATTGAACTGAGAGTTCCTTTCCAGAAAATGCAATGTCGTCATGATCCCGTTTTCTATTTTAACATCGAAAACAACAAAACCCCAACTTCCCAACAAAGACACACAGCTTTTGCCAATTGTGTTTTGTGGGTGACCTGTGTTCAATTGTATCCTACGTCGTATTTGTTTTCCAGTCCAATGCCCTCCGTTCCAGAATAAAAATTCATGTTGTTATATTAGACACTGGGGAACACTGGTGGTTTGAGGCTCGAATCGCTGTGATAAATTTAGGTGTATGAAGTTTCTGGGCTGCAGAGACGCTGAATGGTTTTCACCAAGCTGCTTACCGGATTTGCTCCATAGACTGGCAACTTAGAGCTGCCATATAGGCGAACCTCTGTGAACGACGTTTAACCACAATCTAAAACATAAATATTAAATAATTATTTGGGGATATGTTTATGGAAATTTGTGTCAACTGGTGACCTAGAGAGACCTGGAATCCCCCCATCCACCACACCCACCCACCCACATGGACCCGGTTTAGTCAACCGGTACCCTTCACAATGTTTAGTACTTGGCGTTACAGTTAATATGCGTGTTCTTATCAACCTTCACTCAATTATTTCGAAGAAATTATTTTGAACACGGGCAGGCAGCAACTTGTATTTCGAACAATGCACAATGGCAATTAAATAGATCCACTAACACCTGATTGAAATCAATAAAGACATTCCAATTGAAAAGGGTGTCTTCTTTGTTAATTCATTATCTTAGCAAAGCACAGTTGAATTTTTATCCTAAGCAATCAAATTAACCAGACGGGGGCCCGCCAAATGAGCGATTATAAATTGGGTATCTAAGATCGTATGCAAGTTGAACACAAAAACCCATTCTCGCTGGACGTTATATGCCTAAATGCTAATGCAATTTGACATTTCCATTCACTTCTGCCAAATGGCCACAGGACATAGCGCAATGGAAGCTCGTACGTTAGTTTCCCTTGGAGTTGTCTGTTTGCTTCTTTGGTTGGGGTTTTACGCTTTACTTAGTTAGTTCACTCATTGACGGCTAACCAGTTCAAAGGGTGAAGGAAACCTCCCTTAACGACACTGGCAATCTGGAAGACACAAAATTACATGTACAGGACGGCAAACAGGACACCAAAACAATCCTCTTCCTGAAGCCCCTTAGCCCAAAGAGCACCAGGGCACATAATGAGCTTGTATTATTATGAATAAAACTCATAACTTAATTTGTATTAAGTGTTCAACAATTCCGTTTTAACTATTATTAATATGAATGTCATGAACCATTTGCAAGTATTTGTTGCAAATGTTGCCATGGTGATAGTGTTTATTTATAACATTGGTTTATTTTCCAAAGAAACAAACATAAATATATTATTTTTTAAAAGGAGGACTAGTCTTTCTGAATCTGCCTCCCAGCCAACAAGCCTAAGAGAGAGTTATATGAAGTACCGGTATTTAACCATTTCTGCCTACGTCCGGCTAGTTCGCCTTGGGTTGGCTAACAATATAACGTACCTGTGGGTGAGCCCCGTCTTCTTTTAAAGTGATGAAAGTTCAAGCAATTGACGCACACTATATGAAAGACCGTTACTTTCTCTTTCCGAAACATTTTTTCTGATTTGTTTTCCAAGCGTAATTACCACGCATGGCAGTACGGTACAGAATATACATGGTTGTTTGATATGTAGCAAGTGCAAAATATGAGCCATGTTTTAGAGCCTTGTTAAAGCTCTAGCCAATCAGAATGCGTAATGTTGTCAGGTGACAACATTCTGGTGACGTCAAAGGGATAAAGGTTAACAGATAAATGCACAGATCATATATGCGAGGAAAGGAGTGAGCTAAATTTGTGTGCGATTTTGTCGCATTTAATCGTCTATTGCCTTGTTAATTTGAATCCTGTCATTGCTTTATATCCAAGGAATGCCTCAGGGTATACACAATTCCGCAAGTATACCTACATGTTCGATGGTAGGGTATCAGGTTAACTCGTCCACAGACCAAGTCGTTCATACCCTTTTCCATACATCCAGGCGGTTGGCACCTCGGAAGGTTCTCCAGTTATGTTTTTATAATTTCATTTCATATACAGTGGCTTCACATATCAATGTGTTAATTGCGTGTTTAATGTATTTAGGTTAACCCACATTTTTCGATTAAAACTGTGTTGTCAGACATCAAAGGTTTAGACTGATGCAATAATTGACATAAATCGGGTCAACTGGACAATTTTATTATTACTGACACTGACGTTGCGGCTTTAACAGAGTACGGATAGGTAGAAGACCAGATTTATGTCAATTATTGTAGTGTATTATTGAATACAGTTTTAGTCAACATAAAGAGTTAAATTCCGTTTAATTAACAAGTACGAAAGGCATCACCCTACTGTGAGTTAGAAGACAAATACGGTACATCAGGCAATTCACACAACGTGAAACTATATCACTATCCTCTCTCAAAACGAACTGGCAAAGAATTAGGTCTTTAAAATTCTAGAACTGTATTATCCTTTCTGCCTTA
Source organism: Katharina tunicata (assembly GCA_032466195.1). NCBI lineage: Eukaryota > Metazoa > Mollusca > Polyplacophora > Chitonida > Mopaliidae > Katharina > Katharina tunicata. Next base: position 15,042 of record JAVFBZ010118644.1, on the reverse strand, counting down.
TTAAATTGGAGAATATAACAAAACTTGTGAATTTTTATATTAAGCGTGCTATAATAATATTTACAGGCAGTGTTTTCACTATGACAAATATATTTTAGAAATTGCTCACCATCTGAGACTGTAAATTTGATACTGGCTGATTTTTCATGACGGCATAATTCAATTTCCCTGATTTTTTACAGCTCTGACTGGAGAGCCATATCCCAATGACGTCATGAAAAGGCCACTATGGCTGCGCTGTCAACCTAAATAGTTGATTGTACATAATATTTTTTACCACCGTTCACAAGGCTGGTTTATTGCAACGGATACCTGAATAGCTACTCTTTTTATTTGTTAACAGTTAAATCTTTAGCTGCCCATCCATTTAACAAAATAGTCAAGCTGGGCACATCTTTAGACCAAGTATAAATGTTTGCATCGTTATGTGTTGTTTTAAAAAAGATGGCATATGTGCCAAAATATGAAGGAGTGTGGTTTTGGTAAAAGATAGCATCCTTTTCTGGAAATACTGTTGCTTTGACGGTAATAACCTATAAACACATCTATTGAACATTTCTACGGTTTTCATGGTTGTCTATTGGCCTTTCGAGACAAAACAACTGACTTTCAAAGCAGCCAACATTGTCAGTGTTTTGTACATTTGTCTTGTAATAGTTCTATCTATACTAAACCTGAATTTTCGTATTATTATTGTATCGTTTTGGCAATAGTTCTGGTTATAGTTTATATCAGTCTTCATTTCGTCCCTGGTAATAACCAATGTCTTGATGGAATCTTATACAAATCAGTAGCTTTATTATAGTCCCAGCCAAAGTCTATTTCAGTGATCACCTCTCCGACAAGCTTATCTACTTGCTATATGTCGTGGATTGCAACTTTTACTTATTGTTTTTTCCAGACTCAAACATGTATGTTGCCATTTTGCCAAATAACCTAAGCGTTAAATGGATATAATACACCTGGAGACTCTTAGGAATTAGGAAATACATCTACATTTTTGGGGAGAGTTATAGACTAAAAATGCTAAAATTTATGTTTGTATTGTAGATAAGATGTTTCGCGTTAAAGAAAACTATTTGTGTAGAAAAACAATATTGATACCAACAACAAACATTGCGATGAATATTTCACCTATAAATTCGTAACATTTATTACAAAGTTGGTAAATTAGCTTTCAATAACACGCTTTAGGAACACAGTTTCCATATGATGATATCTCGTATTCACTTCTTTTAAAAGAAATCAATACAAATTGTGAATACTCCAAACTTCAACAGCGTGGGAATCTAAATCTTTTTATATTGAGATCTGAGTCTTATTTCCGAGGCTTAATTTCTTTCAAGAAAGCCTTATGACAGTTATTGAACTGGGATTGTGGTCACCAAGCCAATTATGATCGGTTCCAACAGCGATAAAACATCTCTGTTCTTCCTAACAAAGACATCCAGCTTTGCCAATTGCATTCTAAGGCTGCATTTTATTCAATTGTATCCCATGTTTTAGTGTCCTCTATAGCACAAGAAAAAAATATTTTAGAATAAAGCCATATATGAGAAATGATACCACGATTTATTTATTGAAATGGGTAAACCACTATACTTCTCAAAAGGTGCCTATTATAAATTGGTAAACCACGTGAAGAAACTTCTTTAACAAATTATCGGACGAAAAATGTTCTGCGACAAAGCTGTGCAAAAGTTTAAGGTAATTCTGACGCTGAACCCAGACCAAAGAAACAACTAAATAACTACATTTCATTGGTGTACGAACTGTGTGACACCTCTACATGTGTGTATTTTAAAATCTACTGTTTAGGGTACATGTACCTATCGGCTTTGACAGGTAAAATACAAAAATAGAATTGGAATTTTAATTTTGTATTTCTTTAATCTAAATATCGATATTGCAAAGCTTGCCCTGTGTGGTAAAATGGAAATAAGCCGGATGGATAGACCGTCAAGCAGTCACAATTGATTATGTTTTTAACATGTCATAAGTCGTCCTGTCAGCTGTTGTCATGGGAAAAAAAATTTCCTACCAAAACGAAAATGACATCCGTCCTAGTACAGCCGAAAAATCCATTGAGGGTTATAGTCTCACAACTCTCAGACAGAGTCTGTCAAGTTCATTGTAGTATTTTAATTGTATTTTATTTAAATATCTTTTCTAATGAAGATTTGATACTCCCATTTGCCACTAAACAAATGACCTTGTTTCAAGGTCACTTACAGTCATTGATTGCGGTTATGTTGTATTTTAAGTGAAGCTAGATGTGTATGTGCGCACTGTATGATTTCTGTGTCTGTCTTAGAAGTCGAGATAAACATGTTGCCGTGGCAATAGCAGTTATTTATAGGTTTGTTGCAATTTTTGTTCCAAAGAACCAAACATAAATAGAGCGTGTTTTTCAACAGTACGACAAATCTTTCTGAAAATGCATCCCAGTAAACAAGCCTAAGTTTCTTACTGAGCGTTTCTACCATGTTTTTAAAACTACCTCTTAATACTTGTACCTCTGGCGTATTCGCCTTGGTTGGCTGACGAGATAACGTAACCGTGGGAGAACCCGATTAACTCTGCTTGAAGAATTGTTTTAAATCCTAACACAATATTGAAACTAGCATATCTATAGCCAAGGCGAAAATGATTGGTATTTGTATACGTTTTTATAAAAGATGGCTTATGCGCCAACATAACTAAGAAGTATACTGGTTTTGGAAAAAGATAACAACCATTGTCATTAGATATTATTATTTATTCACAATCCAAACCACTAATTTATCTAACAGCATAATATAAGCCGTTTCTTCAGTTTTCAAGGATAAACCGTTGCGATCGTTTTTACTTTATAAAACATGTCAGTATTTTGTACATTTTTCAGGTAATCAATACCTCCATACTAAATCTAAGTCTTCATATCGTCTACTGTAATAAAGAATGTCGCCATGAAATGAAATACAGATCAGAGGCTGTAATACAGTCCCAGCCAAATTCTGATCTCGTTGTGATCTTTCTGACAAGCTAATCTACTTGCTATATGTTATGGATTGCCATCTAAAAGTGATTGCCACTTTTACTCAATGTTGTTTTCCTGATTCAAACATATACTTTGTCATTTTGTCAAATTATCCAACCGTCCAATATAATAATGAACCATGCGATTCCTTATAGCAAAATTGCAGTTCTGCTTCGAGAATAATAGAGTGCAAAAAATGACATAAAAAGATTCCATGTTAATATATAAGAAATATTTCCCGTTACATACACTTTTTGCAAAACAACAACAGCTAACATCGTTCCAGAATATTCCACCCTTAAATGCGTAACATTTATCACAGAGGGGTAAATTAGTTTTTAATAACACACTTCTAGAACACAGCTTCCATTTGATGATATATCGTATTCACTTCCTACCAAATGAATCAATATAGATTTGGAATACTGAATACAATATGGTTAACTAAATGTTTTTATATCAAGATTTGTGACTTATTTCCGAGGCTTAATTTCTTTCCAGAAAGCCTTATGACAGTTATTGAACTGGGGAAGAGGGCACCAAGCCAATTATTATCTGTTCCAACAGCTATAAAACATCTCTGTTCTTCCTAACAAAGACATCCAGCTTTGCCAATTGCATTCTATAGCTGCATTTTATTCAATTGTATCCCATGTTTTAGTGTCCCCAATAGCGCTAGAAAAAAATATTTTAGAATTAAGCCTTATCTGCAAAATGATACCACGATTTATTTATTGAAATGGTGCCTATTATCAATTGGTACAACACGTGAAGAAACTTCTTTCACAAATTATCGGACGAAAAATGTTCTGCGACAAAACTGTGCAAAATTTTAAGGTAATTATGATGTATTTGTGTTGAATATGAGTTGACAGCCGCGCTTTTATTAAGAGGATTCTTCTTGGTGTATTCTCGAAGATGACGCTAAATCCCGACTAAAGAAACAACTACATTGTAAAAAATAAATACATTTCATTGCTCTGCGAATTGTGCGAATTTCTACATATTTGTATTTTTGAAATCTGCTTTTAAGGGTACTTGTTCCTATCTGCTTTGAAAGGTTAAAGAAAATAAGATAATTGGAATTGTATTTTTGTATTTATTTAACCTAAATATCGACGTTGCAAAACTTGCTCTGATCTGGTAAAATGGAAATAAGCCGGGTGGAAGGAACGTCAAGCAGTCACAATTGATTTTGTTATAAACATGTCATAAGTCGGTCTGTCAGCTGTTGTCATGGGAAAAAAAAATTCCATACCAAGTGCACGTTAAAGGAAAATGACATCCGTCCTAGAGCAGCCAAAAAATCCATTGTGGGTTATAGTCTCGCAACACTGAGATAGAGTCTGTCAAGTTCATTGTAGTGTTTTAATTGTATTTTATAAAAATATCTTTGGTAATGAAGATTTGCCATTTGCCACTAAACAAATGGTCTTGTTTCAAGGTCACTAACAGTCATTGATTGCGGTTATGTTGTATTGTAAGTGAAGCTAGAAGTGTATGTGCGCACTGTATGATTTCTGTGTCTGACGTGGAAGTCGAGATAAACATGTTGTCATGGTAATAGCAGTTATTTATAAGTTTGTTGTGATTTTTGTTCCAAAGAACGAAACATTAATAGAGCGTGTTTTTCAACGTTACGACAATTCTTTCTGAAAATGCATCCCAGTAAACAAGCCTACGTTTCTTACAGAGCGTTTCTATTACGTTTTTAAAACTACTTCTTAATACTAGTACCTTTGGCGTATTCGTCATGGTTGGCTGATGAAATAACGTAACCGTGGGTGAGCCCGATAAACTCTGCCTGAAGAATTGTTTTCAATCCTAACAAAATAGTCAAAGTAGCATATCTATAGCCAAGGTGAAAATGATTCGCATTTGTATACGTTGTTACAAAAGATGGCTTATTCGTCAACATAACTAAGAATATTCTGTTTTTTGCAAAATATAACACCCTTTACTTAAGCCTGTTTAATCCTTTCTGAAGTGCGATCCACATTTCCTAGAGCTTCTTTACTTTAAACTCAACGATAAGCATTTCATCTGAGTTTTGATTCACAATCCAAACCGTTAATTTATCTAACAGCACAATATTAGCCGTTTCTTCAGTTTTCAAGGATAAACCGTTGCAATCGTTTTTACTTCTTAAAACATGTCAGTATTTTGTACATTTTTCTGGTAATCGATACCGATAAATATCGTCTATTCATATAAAGAATGTCGCCATGAAATTAAATACACAACAGAGACTGAAATACAGTCCCCGACAAATTCTGATCCCGTGGTGATCTTTCTGACAAGCTAATCTACTTGCTATATGTTATGGATTGCCATCTGAAAGTGATTGCCACTTTTACTTAACGGTTTTGTCCATATTTAAACATATAGTTTGTCAATGTGCCAAATGATCTAACCGTTGAATATAATTATGCACCATGCAACTCCTTATAGCGAAATCGCAGTTCTGTTTCGAGAATAAAAGAGTGAAAAAAAACAGACATAACAAGAATCATGTGAATATTGATTAACTATTTCGCATTAAATAAACTGGTTGCAATACAACAACAACAGCGAACATTGTCCCAGAATATTTAGCCCTTAAACCCGTAACATTTATGACAAAGGTGTAAATTAGCTTTCACTAACACGCTTCAAGTTCTTGACACGCGCATTTAATGACAATAAATTGTAAACATGCGATTGTATACACTTTTTTGTAACAACTCTTTTATAAACCCATTCTCGGACGGTGATGTTTGCCTTGATGCTAATATTATTTAACTTTTTCTGGAAATGGTGTCAAAACGTTCAATGGGCGGACAATGAAATGAAAACCAGAATGTTTCTTCCCCGTCGACTAATATCATTAGCATGTATAATCACGTAAGTGTAAGTTTAGCTACTTTTTGCGTAATTGCTCAGGCGTTTCTTGAAGCCTTTAGCATTTCTTTTAAAAATCATAGAAAACGTTTGATAACGTGTACTACGGATAAGAAGCCTGTTTTCATCTGATTACAAAAAAAACATTTCCTTAGCTTTCGAAATGTTTTGTTAAGCTGAGTAGCCATTATCTGCATTCAACGCAAATCACTCAACGAAACGAAGCAGAACTGTGTGGCTTGCCATTTGATTATCAACATCGAACCCAGCTTATATTAGCCAACCAGAACACAACTTTTCGAACGAAATAGATAGGTTCTATTTCCTGTCTAACGTCACGTAAACCTTATCCACACTGACTTGCCATTTTTATTATCAAAATGGAACCCAGCTAATATTAGCCAACCAGAATAAAGCTTTTCCAAGAAAATAAATAGCTTCTATTTCCGTTCTGACGTCACATAAACCCAATCCACAAATCTACTCTATAGATGTTTTTATCTATATCGTGTCCGTTTTTTTTCGCTTGTGGTGTATTGTGACGAATACATTTGGTCCTGGGATATGAGTAACATACAATAAGAGAAACTCCGAACAAGGAAGTCATGTTGTTACAGATAACATATTTCGACTTTAACCTGCCCTCTGTTTCACAGTGCAACACTGCATTGTTTGACTGCAATGGCACTACAGGTTGAGACCGGCTGACACGTACATGTATTATTGTTTCCGCTGAGTTAAACATGTCAGACAACATTTGTTGTCGATGTTTGACTATCGGCTTGATGTTGTAAACTTATGGTCCACTTAAAAAAATAAACTATACAGGAATTGTCACTTGATGTCCAAATTCTCTGGATGTAGCTATGGGACCGTGGGAAGTGGTTGGTTCAGTATACCGGTTTGCACAGGTTGAAGTAACGTAGAATAAATAAAATAAATAAATAAATGCACAATGGACAGTGTCAGCTTAGAGCAGATGTCGATATACACATGTCGATATACACATGTCGGTTTTCACAGGTTTCACTCTAGTTAAGATATATTTTTTAATCAACATTTGAACAGCAGTACTGAATAGTGTGCTCCTCCCTGAAAGGCTGTTTTTAATTTCTTTCTTTGTTTTATTGTACATGGGTGAAATAAATGAAAATGAAACGGTTAATAAGCTTTCTCATCTTTTACAATTTATTTATATTATAGGCAATTATATAATAATTCCTAATCTAAATCAAACAGTTTTATAAATTGAAATCTGAGTGTTTAGGGTGAAATTTTGTAAAAAAATTGTGTCTCAAATTTATCACATATAAAACTGCATGTTACATGAACTTGCAATGCGAAAATTTAAAACGCATTTTAGCGGAAAGTAAATGCGGAACCCGCTTTGTTTCTGGAAACCTAGTTTAAAGTATAGTTCTGTCTGTGTGTGTTATCAGCGAAGCCTGTTGAGTGTCAGTCCACACAGCAGAGTGTTGAGTCCTTTTCAATATTGTTCGATCATCATTTCTACGAGCTTTTGGTTAATCCAAACTAAGATGTAAAATAATATTGTCATCAGAAATTTGCTTTTATTCACGATTCAGTTAAAGCCTTCATTCAGTCAAAGCCCACATTGTCGTTTATTCGGATTCAAAAAACAAAACCATTGCCGAATGTTTTTCCTTTGCGATGACAATCAAGTTATGTCACAATGAACCTTTTTTAAATTCAAATTTATTTATTTAATAAGTGTTGTGAGGACTTTCTGTTGCCTGTGTTAACTTAGGGAAGAACCAGACGGAAAACTCATTAAATAAACCACAACCACCGGTAAACTTCCTTGATATACCTGAGGTCGACGAGGGGACTCGTAGAGTGTAGAGCCTCAGTAGTCAAACGCTCTAACAACTAAGAAACTGCATGGTACTTTTAAATTCCAAACGTTCCCTTTTAACAAATAACACTGGTATTTATTTATACATTTTCTAAGAGATGTCTTTTGTTATCGCTTACTGAGTATACCGATCCAATTCCATTTTCCAGTACCGGAGGATATTACAGGCGGATATTATAATAACCAAAGCTGTTCGAAGTGTGTCTTTTTGATCTCAACATAGTAAGTGCGTCTTCATATCGTCTAGACCAATAATCACTGCTAGGATGAAATGTAATACACATCGGTAGCTTTAGTACAGCTCCAGACAGAATCTAGTTCAATCTTGATATTTCTTGTAAACTAAACTTATTGTTACGTCTTCTAGAAATACGTCAATTGGATATTTCTGCCTATTAGGTATGATCATTCTATGCAGACCTTAAAAATCCAGTCCAATAAACAAACACTTAACGCATGTTTACAACCTGCTTCCATTGTTAGTAACTTGAACGGCATGACATAATTGACATATTTTGCTCACTTTTTATTGACAATATCCCGCTTACCTTTTGTAAATATTATAACATTGAATAGTAAGAAAGAAGCAATAGTGAGACAACACAAAAATCTACTTCGTTCTTCATAAGAAAAATAGTAAATAGAATATTACTGTGAATTTGTCTTTCATCATTCTGCCAATGTGTTAAATATAGCCAACGAGAAACGAACCAAACAAATTGTCAAATACGCTATTAATCTAGTATTCTGAAAATGTGGGCGATCAGAAGATAGAATCATGAACTGAAACTAATGTTTTCAACTTGTTTGTATTACTTTTCTGTGTTTTGTGTCGACTTAACGGCGAGGTGTGAAACGTTTACAACGCGGTAGAAACATCTTCGTCGCGGTCGCAAACTTTCTCTCCGTTCTAAATGTTTTAACCGTGGTGTAACTGATTTCGTCGAGTATACACCGCGAACATCCCGGTCAAAAGCCGCTACAGAAACACAGACATGTAAAACAAAAAACTTGAGTGGCCCTTATACGATGTGGGGTAGTTTCCTTAGTTGGAAACACTATCGCTCTGGTAGTCTGGAATAACAATTATGTCCGTATAATTTGTCTGTCATCAGTGAACTCTATCATCCCCGCAATGATCGATACCCTTTGACTCAACAATGTTTAATTTGCATTTCTATCAGTTTCAATTTTATTGCATCCAACTTAAATATAATGTTGATTTAATTTTTTTAAATTATATATTCGGTAAATCAACTGCCTGTATCTGTTTTTCATGTTTAGTTTTGTTCATGTTTCATTTTATTTGATGCCTAGATTGCCATCGTTTTTATTCGACAAATAGCATTTTGAGTTATCTATATATTTCTGTCGGATTTATAAAGACACCTTTCGCCGAATAGATCAATCTAATATCAAATTGTTTACGCGTAGGATATTACAGACGGGTATAATGATACTTAGACCATTATTACAAAATCCCTATCTTTATATCGTCTAGACTGATAACCAATGTTGCCACTGAGTTTAATACACATCGGTAGCTTTATTATAGTTCCAGACGGAATCTACTTTGAACTTTGTGATAAGCGAATTTAATTGCTCCATGTAGTAGAAAATCATGTGCGAGAGCTTGCCATTTTTGCAATCTTGTATTGTGAGTTCAATACAACTAACACAAACCTAGAGAAGCAGTTAGTAAAAGGGGAGTGGGCAGGGTAATGGTAAGTTACATTCAGATCTTGATAATACTGTCAAACACTAAAAACTTCCCTTCACTGATGTCTAACAACCTTATACTGGTTTAATGGTACCCAACTTTTTTCTTCCCAATAATGCGGACAACCATCATTTTGAGGTAACGGATTATATGATAAATACGTTATTAAATTGGAAGATGTTGTGTTTCGTCTGGTTCGCTGCCGTAATTTTGAACACACGTGATTTCGTGAACTGGTACCTTTTCTTCAAAATTGAAAAGAAAATTGGACGAATTTCAGAAAATCTCGCTCGGCAAATTTTGGTGTGGTGATTAAAATAAAGTCATGTATATGCTTTGTGTATGTTAGTCGTACTATTTTCTTTGACGGTGACATTTTGCGGAAGTGTACTAATGACTAAATGTTATGTAAGTATCTACATTCCTAACCCTAACAAGGCACACTGACAATACAACTGCAGATGGGCCCTGATAGTTTTGAAAGACGTTTGAATGACACCGCGTTTGTTTTGTTGTTGGCAGTACTACTGTTATTTTTGAGAAATAAATATGATTAATGATAAACAGTGGCATAGAAACAACGCAAAATGATAATTGAAACCGGCCCCCATCGAGAACTTGCAAGGTGGGTTTCCTTGAGAGAAATTTTAGCCTTATGGAAATTTTGTCGAGTATTTTCCACTCTTCAACTTAATTAACCAACATTGGGACCGGTATTTGAATGATAATTAATTGGGAGTGTTCAATGTATGCCCGTTTTGTGGCAAGTGGTTAACAGAACCCTTGTTACATGGCTCAATTATAATGTAATTCGATATCTCAACTCAAACGGTCGCAGGATTAATAATGAAAAGGAAGCGAGAAAAACATGACTTTCCATTCAGCTATTTCATTTGAAATTTCCATTACAAAAAATAGATCGACAGTATAGTTTGTGGTGCTCTATGGCATAAGGTGCGATTTTGCGCAATCGGTGTTTTTTTGTGTTAAAATGGAGGAAACTATGGTAAAACTCTCCTGTTAATGTATAAACCGTACGAAAACGTTTTACCTATCTGTACATCAGATAAAGGCAAAATATATGTCATAAATACCTGTCATGCTTATCTTAACTATCATCCCCATAAATCTCTGCCAAATGGCGTTGACAGAGACAACGACCATTTTATCTCCATTTTTCCTTCTAATGTAAAGAAACATCCTGTGCACAAGAAAGATGACAGCTTCATTTCCAGATTTTAGTGAAACCTTTTTTCTACTAGCCGCAGGGAATGTCAAAGGATCAGTGTTTGTGCAGATTAGTTAACAGTTATGAACATGTTTGAGTCTTCTTGACAGCTAGTTTGAGTCTACTGTGCTGTAGATATGTTTCTCCTGATCAAAAGGTTGCTAAGTATAAAACTTAATTTTTCTGTTGATTCAGGATTTTAAGCTGTCGTTTTTCAATTAACACAAAAACAAGTTCACCAATAGTTGCTGTTTAGTTAGTAGTACTAAGTTAGTACTAAGGCGAGTTCTGTGTCTGTTTTAGCAGCAGGTATAAAAAAGTGGCTATGTTATAGTCGAGGAGTTTTTATGAAGATGTATTCAAGTCAACGAGGACAAGCTTGAATCCCGTGGTGATAATATCACAATAAACGAGATAAGGAAACCAAGACAAAACTCGATAAAGTCGGCATAAAAAACATTCCCATCCCCTTGAAATACTGAAAACGAGCACGCCGTCAGACAAACTACAAGTAGAATGTATATAATTATGTGATTTTTTTTAATATAAAGTTTATTTGATTCCATGTTACTAGTATCAGGAAAAATAACCCACTTATTTAACGAAGAAAGTCGTTTAGTCGATTGAATTGTGTTGTGTGGTTTTAATCCTTTTAATCGTACAAGTTTTATCGTGAATCGCGACATTGTGTACAGAAGTTAGATAATTTAAATTATAAAAATTCGTTTATTACAAAACCAACAGCATGAAGTCGATTTAATTTAAAGGCATAGGTCACTTTATAAAGTACGACTGTTACACACACAACATAAAGTTTACTTGATTTGTTAAAAAGGTTGTGTAGAAAGAACGATCTGTTAGTTATCAAACACATATACTTTACAACTTTTATCGTAGCAATGTTTAGTCAATTCACGTTAGTGTTTATCATGGTTCAGTAAGCTTACTAATTAAAATATATCGCAACTTTTGGTCGATTTAAGGCATTGAAAAATTGACATATTTTGAATATAACCACACCCCTAAAACAAATTTTGTTTAAATGAAATAAGAGACCCGTATACAATGATGGGAATATATATTTTACTCGTATGTATGAAACTTGCTTAACATTCTAAGATATAAAATAACGGAAACTCCGCATACCGAAGTTATCATGTTGAAAGATATATTTCAATAAGTCTACGTAGTCATCTTCATATCACAGAAAGCGTATGTATACAAATTCCCACGTGATTATTAACTAGCATACTGACTCAGAGGCATTTGACAATTATCACGTGTTGTTCGCAAAACATTGACAATAATATATGTCAATTTGTAAATTATTATGTGTCGGAGAATATGTTGTTCGCGTTTTCTAGTTGGACCAAATGTCCGGTGATTGTTTTTCGTAAAGGAATTTGTTATCCGTCGGCTTAGCCGACGAATCTGTTTGTTATTGGAAGGCAGAATGACACAGCGATGGCTGCTGCCTGTATTGTCGTGACGAACGATATCGGTAGATTAAAAAGACGGACAAGCCTTCTGGGCAAATTGATTATTTTTCTTTCTATCTTTATTCACTCATTTTACTTTGACAAAGGCTAAGGAATATCTGCCACTCGGCAATACGGTAAAGATCTCAAACTGCCAAAGAAAAACAGACACACGTTGACTGCTAATGCCTTTATACGGAAGGTCTCGGACATTGCATCCGGTGGCTTGTCAACTCATATTGAATTTCCAAATTATTTTGCCAATTTCTGGTAGTAGTTTCAACGAAAATCTCGTGCAGTAACGCGATGATCAGATCTTGTTATCAACCAACCTTAAAACTAAGACAAACTTAATACCCGAGTTTCAATTTGTTGTTAGCTTACTGAGCGAAAGGGGAGATAATTATTTGTATTTAACGAGTCCGTAACGATGATGGTCTTACGACGAGTATCGTCTGAGAGACACTATTAATCGACATACGGTCAAATAAAAGACACATTATGAGACTCCTCGACAGAAATGACGGAAGTTTCATCTCCGTTGTACAAAGCGCTAAGACGGTTGTAGGTTTTGAATTGTTAACATCTACGAAGGTGTTGACATTTTTCTGAGGTAAGCTTACATAGCAAAAGAACATTTTTCTTGTGCATGTTTCCATCTCGGAAATACGATGCCAGCGAGAAAAGCGTAAGGAGGAAAACAGGTGATGATTGATTCGGCTTTACCTCGCTATAGATTGCTTTTTTTAAGCGACATAGAAAAACTCACAGAACAAACTCTAGAAAAATGGAGTTCTTTTGCATCTAGTAATAAAGAAAATTAGCGAACGTTTGCAACTGTCTACGTTTGTAAGCCTGATTATTTTCGGAATATATACATGAATGTCAAATTTTTAAGAACAGCGGGCGAATTCCACTAATCGTTTACGGCATTGCATGTTTATTTGAAATCTTGCTGTAGCCATTAATGGTGAAATTTCCATCATAAAAAAAAATGACCGATCATAACGGTTGCACCCGGAAAGGCAAGTTTAAAGGCGACCTGTAATAATTATCCTGTAATTATCAGAACATACCAACATGCTGTCATACTTAGCGATGGAGTCACACTATCTTTCCATAATTGATGCTTGGATTAACTTCTCAATATTTGGTGTCGTTGGAGTCGCTTTCTGCTATTTGAATATACCACCGTCATGTATGGGAAATGCCCTAAATAACAAGCCGTTAATAACAACAATTGTTCAATCTGTTGATCTGCTCTTCGCTACTCTTTTTTTGAAATTCGCATACTAAGTGGATAATTGAAATAACAGATTAAGATAAATAAGCCAGCAAAAAGTCACCAGAGTCATATATGTGAAGATAAGGTTTTGACGAAGGGTCATCAAATGGAATCAGGTTTGAATTCAGTTCAGTCCTGCCACATTTATGAACATCTAAGTTATCTCAAACAAAAAAGTAAAATAAATTACATACATAGTTCGAGGGAAAAGAAATACAATAGATAGACATGGACATCTTATGGGCTATTAAGCTTCCATTTTATATATAAACATCATTATTTCTTGTTTCAAGGTCACCTTTATTGATTGCTGTTTAGTTGTGTTACAAATGAAGTAAGTGGTTTGTGTGCACAATATCAGTTCAGTGACTGTTACAGTAACCGATGCCAACCAGTTGACATGGTGATAGCTGTCGGTTATGACTATCCTTTCCAATAGAACAAAACAAAAAAAAAAACAACGCCCAACATAAATAGATTGTCTTTTTTCAACTATATGAATAATGTTTATGAAAGTGTATCCCACTCAACAAAACCAAAACTTTTATTCCTTTAACATAAAAACGATATATAGAGATTTCCCCTGTCTCTTGTTGCCTGGTTGACACAATACCCGATATATCTCCATTCGTATGCAGATATTAAATATGGTTTGATTGGCGTCTACTAATCAGCTCCATTATCTGCCTTTTTCCTGACTTCTCCATTTCTAATTCGCATACTATACAGAAAGTAAAGCGCTCATGGAATGTACGACTGTAAGAGATAAAGTTTGGCATAGGCTTAAATAGATTAGCATCAATTCACAAATGTCGTACATGAGCTGCGGTTTTCGTGATGACTGATCAAGGAGGGATAGCTTGGAATTCCGTTGAGTGGAGCGCCTTTAATCTTAGTACATGACCTACATGTTTGCAGGGATAAAACCTTTATCACCATGAACCCATCTGAGAGGGGAAACATGAATATTCAATCGCAAGTTTCATCTGGTCCAAAAACATAAAATAAAAGTGGACGTCTATTTAAAAAACGAAAAACCTGTGTATTTTACTTTCTGTAAATAAAGAAAACGGATGGCACATATAAAAACACAATTAAATTAATAACATCATTCTTTAGTAAAAATTGCGATCCCTCGGTGTGGTTCTTTAAAGTAAAACTTTCGGCAACTGTTAATAGTAAAGATATATTTTCCAAATCATAAATTGCGAACATGGCGCACAAGATGTCTTCTAAATACTGTGCCTTTTCTCCATAATTATAGTGGCAAATTTTAGTTTCATAATTGAGTCACTGGTGAAATCTTGGTTACTCTTTAGTCTGCAGATCACTGATGTTATATAGCACGTTCTTCTACCAAATGTTATAATACGCTATATTTCTATATACGCTTCTATTACACAGAGTTCACAGTGTGCCGTGGATCTTAATTAAATTTAATCATAAGTAACACAAAATATTCTCGGTGATTTTAAATGGAGGTTTTACTAATACTAAAGGGGATAAATGTCATTTAACAGTGAAACATAAAATAACAATTCAATACTTACAGACCT
>JAVFBZ010118643.1:0-47624 GCA_032466195.1 Katharina tunicata | reverse complement strand
CCCCCCCCCCCCCCCCCCCCCCCCCCCCCCCCCCCCCCCCCCCCCCCCCCCCCCCCCCCCCCCCCCCCCCCCACGCCCTACACATTGTATGGTTGTGTTAAAAGACATTGAAATCAGCGCCATCATATAAATGAAATATGTTTGATCTTATTTTGTTCATTTGTTTAATTGGGGTTTTACGCCGCACTTTATGTTATTTGACTCATATGAAGGAATACCAGCCCAAAGGAATCAAACCTAAACGACGCTGGCAACGCAGGAGACACCGCAATATTGACCACAACAAATTGGCTTCCGGATGTCCGTTAGCTCAGAGAGCATCAATACACAGGAGGCTGTATGACCTAATAAAGAACGGATATTAGTAGTTATAGTTAATAAAGATTTGTGGACATCTGTTGAGTACATTACCTGTCGTTTTACCCACCTGCTATAACGACGGCTCCTACCTGTAAATTAATTAGAATAATACCTGTGACTGGGCACGTGCCTCCTATTTCACCCTACTTCTTAGATTTCAAAGAAACGTCGGCTCAAGTTTTAATCGTGATCATTACTGCTTCTGTTGGTATTCGAGAAGCACGAAGATTAAATTTGCTATACCGTCTTCGTTAAGCTCATAATTAAAGACAGTCAGATTAGCCGAGAGGCTTTGGAGAGGGGGATGTTGAATTCCCCGCGAAGGTAGAATTGACCGAATCCGAATGAATTCAGTCCAAGTTCGACGCCAGGTTATCACTGGATTGTATATTGTTTTCATTAGATCTATCAATAAATAAATAAATGAATAAATAAATAAATAAATAAATAATCAAATAAATTAATTTAAAACATAAATAGATAAGTAAAAGTTAAAAAACATTAACCAGAAAGGCAATAGTATCATGAGAGTATATAGCATCAGGTTAAATCTTACCTACAGAACTGTGCAATACTAAATCATTGTACTTTTCACATCGTACAGGGCAATACGGAAACATATTACTTATCATTACTTTTTAAATGTTGCCAATGCGCGAGGCGGGCAATTTTAATACATAAAATATCTCAGAGAGATCAATTCTTCCAAACAGAATTGGAAATCACATAATTGTACAAGTTCATCGGTAAGTGCAAAAACTTAAAGTTGCGCATTTAAGTTCAGCACTGTTCTGTATCATTATATATGGATTAATAGTAGCATAATAACGACACAGAACTCTGCAGCTAGGTAAATCTTTCATAACCAATTGGTTACGATACCGGAAGTATCGTTCTACCGTAGATGAGCGCTTTCGCTGACCTCAGCCAGTTGCGAGCTTACATTCATGCTGTCATTCTTGACCAAACTGGATGACCATTAGCTTTCCAACAGAGCGAACTCTTGATCTGATTTCCCATTGTTCGGTTATGTTTATTATTTTTTATGTTATTTTTAAGGCGACATTTTCTCCTACGCTTACACAGTTCCTTGAGATAATAGTTATTCTGTTGGGGGTGGACATTGTCGCTTAAAAAACATCTGTTGTTTTTTCTAACAATAAAAACGATAGTAACAAAATACAGTAGGAAAAAATTTACCATTGCATGTAAAATAAGATAATCTTATTATTGACGCATTTAAGCGTCTAAGGAGAGGAAGACTTTCGTTTAAATTGAAAGCTTAAATCAAATAATTATAGATGTTCACGGTAAAGCTTTAAAAGCGAATTCGGTTTGCTGCTTGGAAATTTTAATTAAACGCAATTCAATTTGTTACGTTTATTTATAAAGGTACATAGTTATTGTTTTTTTTTTTTGTATTCCGGAAGGATCTTACATAACATTTCTTCCACAGAGACGTTCAATGAATCATTGATTTACTTCTTACTAAAACAATAAAAAAAAAAACAGATGAGGAAACAAGTCATCAATCATCCAATCAATCAATCAACCAATGCAATAAACAATCAAACTTATCATACGAAACAAACTATAATCAAACTTATTCCCGAAACCAAACACTGACTAGTTAAATTGACACGTCTCATGGTGGACTAACATTATGTGAAGTGGACAGATAATTAAATATGGTGGTGACAAACGCCACGTGTTTAGATGATTTCTTTACGCTCCGGTGATGTCCCACCTCGGTCGCTTAGTCTTAAATAGCAATATCGATAACATTCGACAGTTTGAATAGAATTGTCAGAGTCCAGATGAAAGGACTTCACAAGTTCAATAAAATAACGCATGCCAAAACATATAATGTAAAACAAAGCTTGGAATAGTTAAATGTCTGTTTAACTTATTCTTTTTGTTGAAGGTAGGATTTGTTTTAAGACAGGGACAAACATTTTCAATGACAGGCATCTAATTCAGTCAGTCAACAGTTAGTCAGTCAGTCAGTCAGTCAGTCAGTCAGTCAGTCAGTCAGTCAGTCAGTCAGTCAGTCAGTATGTCTGTCTGTCTGTCAGTCAGTCGGTCGGTCGGTCGGTCGGTCGGTCGGTCAGTCAGTCAGTCAGTCAGTCAGTCAGTCAGTCAGTCAGTCAGTCATTTAGTCAGTCAGTCAGTCAACAGTCAGTCAGTCAGTCAGTCAATAAATAAATCAATAAACCAATCAATCAATTAACCAGTCAATCAGTCGATCAATCAATCAATGTTGATATCGTATGATACCAGTATTTCTTTTACGATCACATGGGTCAATTGATTGAATCCAGAAATCAGCCGTATAATCAGCTGGCCATCCAGTCAATCAACCAATGAATATACATTTCTGCTTGTCGGGCAGTTTCTCACATGTGCATTAGTCAGTCCTTTAATCAGTCAATCAGTCAATCAATCAATCAATCAATCAGAACAACTAAACCATAAAATTCTAAATCTGATTTGTTTGAAAATAATTCATATAGAAGCTCGACTGTACAGTTTATTTGTGTTGCACTATTTAACATTGACAGACGTGTCTATATTTCTACGCTGGCGCTAATCATTAACATGTACCTGGTTGGACGCGGAGATATAGCTATATCGATGACAGGTGACAGTTTGCATGTGGTTTCAACCCCCGCCAACTATAGGACCGTGAACTTTCGCTGATCGCGTTTCGAAAACGCGGCTGTTGCGCGCAGACATCTGTAGCACCGCGAAACATATGCTAGCTTCATCGCGGACAGCACGTTACAAATGTCAGCTGCAAGATAAATCAGCAATTCATCATATCAAAGTAGCCTATATGTCAAATAACGAATTTCACCAATACGACTGCATTTACAAAACTCAGCCCGTTCGATCGGTCGACAAAGCGCGAGCGTTTTCTTGGCAGTGAAGTTACTGTTTTTTTTACTGTTTGAACTTCTGGCCTCAAATTTGCATCGCCATCATAGCAATAAAATTAATTAGTGTTTCGATGTCTGGTGGTTAAACAAAGGTTGTTTTACTGAGCTGGTCTTCTAACTGGCTGTTTCTGTAAAATTGTATGGCACCCCAGGAGAACATATTCCTCGGTAATAAAGGGGGAATGACCTTATCATATTACACTAGTCCTGAAAACTTTCTTTGATATTATTATTAGTCCAACAGCCGTCGCTTTGCGCGTGCGCAACCTATGTCCTTGTCTACGAAAAGGAACCAGGAAGCTGTTTTGTTGTGGTGTCCTGTTTTTTGTCTGTAAATGTACTGTGCATAGTGTCTTCTGTGTTGAAAGTGTCGGTAAGTCAGGTGTCCGTCATGCATTACTCTGGGACGCCGTAAAATGAGTGAAATAACCTTAAATACGGCGCAAAACCAGAATCACGTCGACAAAGCCGACGATTGATTCGCTGTCGTCTATAATTTTTCTGTTTGTAACTGTACGCCACGTGACAGTTTCCACATGTCCTTTATTTAGTTGGGTTTAAATTATTTGTGCAGCCGTTACTTAGTTATTGGTTTCCCTTATCATGCGTTAACGGCAACGTCCTTTGGAATGAATTCGAATTGACCTGTACAGACTATACATTGCAACTTGTGCCGTACTATCGTATCACTGACATAGTTGTATGTATATTCTGTTGTTTTATTCAAATGCTTCGTAGTTTATTTATCATTCCTTCCTTGTAGGCTGTTCGTGCTTTTGTTGACGAAATATCGAAGTATTTTTTGTCGAAACAAATCAAAAAGTGTATTTATTTAGTTGTTTTGACTTTTACGTACTATACCGCAGAATTTCGGCCAAAAATCGACTGAAACGGACAAAAGCCGAAATTCTGCAGGTATAGTGCCTTTAACCAAGGAGTAAAGGAAACTACCCTTAACGCTGCGGACAGGAGAGAAGACACCACAGTAGATTCACAGACAACAAACAGGACACCACAACAAATCGAATTCCTGATGCCCCTTAGTCAGAACAAAGCAAATATAATCCTTGAATGAAATAAACCCAGACATCGAGTCAACCTTTACCGCACATCTAAGATGTTGCCAAGCTTCTAAGTCAAACTAATGCTCTAAAAAATCCACATGTTTGGAAGTGACTGGTGATTGTTAGCATTCGGTGCTTTATGTTTTACTTTGAGTATTTTGAATGATTTGATTTTTTTTTCTAACATATTTTTTAAAATTAACGTACACTTTAAGGAATAGACTTATGCTGTGTATACAACTATAAATAATACTACATGAAAAACGTATATATAAAATATAAATCATAATTCTGCATATAAAATTTAATAAAGTAAATTTAATAAATTAATTAATAATAATATTTTAAAAATGGTTAATCTGATAAATTTACAGTATTGTATTTAGGATATTACGGATATGATTAGATCTGTCATGGCCTGTCTGATGATTGATGATTGGTGATTTGGTTGGATTTAGTAGCCATATTTACAAAAGCACACAACCAGAAAGTCTTCAAAATCAAAGGTGAAAATAAGTGGCTTTCTGGATTGTTTGTACCCAAAAATCCAAACTCACGTGAAATTATCCGATGGTGATTTAAATATCGCAACCGTGTAAATGAAGTTATCCTTATTCGGTTTAAAATATCATACAAACAAAATAAGCCGCAGTCGTAACATTAAACACTTTCTACATCGTACTGTATGTACTGCTAAGCTTAAATTGCAAAGCAAATCTCAAAATGTATCAGTCGGTTATTGTGTGTTGAATTTGTAATGGGATATGTCATCGTGATATCAAAAGAGCATTGGACCTCGGATTGGGTAAATAATTTGTATTATGGTGCTGTCTTGGCTTCGTGTTTACATCCGATGATCGCTTAAGAAAGAGAAGAATTGTTCAACTATTCGACACATTGTCCCATTCGAGGACTTACAGAGTTGATACGACTAAGACCAGATTGAGAAAAAATGGCTTAGACCGCAGATTGTGGACATTTCTTGCAGAGCAAACAAGGCTTGACAATGTAGCTGTTTCGTTGTACGGTAGGCGTTTTCACATCTACAATTTTCTCTAAAAGCTCTGAGGGGACGCTTATAATGGTACCAACAATAAGGGATTCCCGATGAATGGCGACCGATCGTCTTTAAAATGTGCTCAAACACTTCACTGTGGACAGAGCTACTACGTATAGACGGCTTCCGCAACTTCTTACCTGTAAAATGGCATTGCTAATCCTGATACATCTGCTTAAAAGCCCACTTCAAAATCTGTTTTATAGTTTTGTTTTGCTCGATACTGATGACTACGCCTTTAATAGTCACTCAGTACTATTCATACCAATCCGGCTTGCTACAATTGTATATTTCTTCTCTATAGTGGTGTTTTAGCTATTTCATTTTGAAAAATAAAGACAAGTACGAGAAAAAAAAGCCAGAAAAATCCAAATAAATGTCGAGTTTAATATGATAATTATTCAAAAACATCACAAGTTCGTGAAACAAAGTATGTTGACTAGCACTTGCAGCTCTAGAAGGAACATTCTTTTTCTCGCATGGTCTGGCAGAAAAGATCACTTCCTGACCGATTACAATGACCCTGAAATACAAAACAAATATTTATTACATGAAAGGAGTCTGTTAGGCTACACAAAAACAAACACAATGTATAAGTATTATGTTTAATGCTTAAATAACCCCAAATCACTTAAGATTTAAACCATAAGGTTACTACTCTTGAAGCTATATAAAGGACTTTGAAATAGTATTTGGGAGCCAAATGAAAATACGGTAGTTGAGAATCAGGATTTTACAGAAAACACAAATTTGTATGTTTACATGATATAATATTTCCACAACTTGCAAGAATGTGACGGTGACTCTATATGTTGATATTATATGTGATTTACAGATGACACAGAATACGTGTGACGTTTGTTTTGTCGTTGAGTATACTTCCATGGAGTTAGCCATGGTTCCTTGTGGGAGATACAATATCCAATGGCGCCGAATGCCAACTGAGAAATGACAAAATACAAAAAGTGTTTATAACGTACTGCAACCCTATGAAATCTGACTGTTCCACGCCATGGTCAACAGTTTAACAGGTTCTGGTTCTGGTTTATAATTGTTATGGTGTATGCAATACAAATGTATAATTCGCACCAGAAGTTTAACAGGTTAAGCTTACTTGGCTATTAAATGTTGGCTACAGTTTAACGTTTCTGTATCCTTCTTGAAATTAGCATGGTATCATGATTATAGTTAACTTGTTTAATGGATTGTTCTAAAAATGTTTATTGACAGACTGAAGTTTGTGGGCGGTTCAGCGACAACGTGTCGACCTTCACGGCCTAATTAAGATCTCTGTTAACAGACCTTTTGTCACCAAAACCGGAGTCCGCAGTAAGCATGGCTACTGTTGTCTAGTGGCAATTATCCCGAACTCTACTACATGGATGCCACAGAGAAATATGATGTCTCGAGTGGGTGGGTGTCACGGATAAACGAAATTTTGGAGAGGGTGGGTGTCACAGGAAAACGGGGCGTCTTAAGAGGATATGCAATAGGGGAGTTCCCAGAGACCCATGTTCATAGTTGTGTTCTTTTGTAGTTTACAGTTCTGCCGATGGAAAGTTTTTCAGGAGGTCACCATTCCGGTCAAGGGGATTTCGGTCTCCTTCGCAACTCTTCTCGCCTGCGAACAATTGAGCTGTCAGGCGGGCAGGTAAGAGGGTTTTGATGGATGTCTCTGCCAACCTGAAGAGCTGTCAACACCGTGCCATCAAATCACTCTCACCGCGACCCTTCTAACACGCCATTCCAAGCGAAGCCGTAAAACTCGCGAGACGCGTGAGGGTTGGACTTAAGGTTTCTTCGCTCCACCGACCAGCAATGCTGTCCCACTACTGACAGACAATGCCATAGGTCGCCAAACAGACCTGGCAAATCCATAGCTTTAATATATATGTCTGTTGAATATATGAATAATAATTAACGAAATGTTCATTGTTCGAAATGATATATTGAGAACATTCTCGAGTTGGTAGACAGCCGCGCGGGTAGATCCCCGGAAATCGAACACGTATCAACATTCTCACCTTAATAACTGCATCGCTAAGCCAACCCAAATATATGCATTATTGTATATTATTTGCAACATGTCATGCAACGGATAACGTGTCTATTTCGACAAATGGCAAGGGCAATTCTAGACTCTTAGAGAACTAGCATTTCTCGACAAGACAATTAATGCGCTACAAACAAGCACATGCATGTTTACGCTTAAACTTTGAAAGGCGTGCGCATTGGCACTATGCGACGAAATATATGACGAAAGACGAGATATGCTGGAGAAATGTTGCAAAACACAGAACACTGAATTTGGAAGACATTTTCTTAATCGATTCATTTTTCACTGTTCAAAACAGCGGTCTGAATGCAAGACTGACAGCCCTGTTTACTACGTCGTCCAGTGGCTAGCGGAGAAAGTCTCAATAGACGTTGTACCAATCATTCATCCTATCTCCTTGCTAGACTAATTCGATTTACAAGACTAGCATCTTGGTGGTATGCTAATAGCTGCGCAAGCCCCGTTCCGTTTTCCTTCGTTTGTTTCAGTGCTGTTGCTCTGCACAGTAACATTGTAACACTGGGCAGCCATTACCATGCTATTATACTGGCGACTTCGGGCTTTTGTTGATCGCAAATCCATTTCTCTGTATAAATTCTATAGGTGTCTTAATTGAACACAAAGGCAAATAGGGCTCCCTTTTTCATTACCACTCGATTTCTCTCTTCGATATTTACTTGCTGACGGCAGCTGGGTATTAACATGCTAAGGTTGCTTTATGCGACTCAATTCAAGCCGTAGTTTTCATTCTTAGGTGATCTGGCTCTAGCTCCAATGTGTCGGCCCCAGCCTTATAGGATGAAGTTGTGGGTTTGATAAAAGGCCTTTCTTTTCCACTGAAAAGCAAAATCCGTTCTCAAATCATTCGATCGACCAACCCTTCCATTTTAACTCGCATTCAATTCAGACTACTAACAAACAGTCCACGTTCGCGAAGAAGCATAACTCATCCTCTAGCTTTTAGTTTAGAAGATGGCCGTATAGTAGACAGTCACAATAGTTATATATCAACGCTTCCCTACTTTTTACCAGTATATTAACTTAACATGTTTACAGCAGAAAGTACTTTTGAAACAAAGTATGTTAACGCTTCGTTCTGTGATTATATGTGGGATATGAGAGAGGGCAAAGCTGCCCTCGGACTCCACATACTTGAACCATATCAGAGGTCCGTTCTAGTTATGGGCGCTGAAATTTTCTTATGGATTTTTACAAAAGGTCTGATTTTAAGCCATAAAGGTGAGTGTAAAATACCATTGTTAGGCTGTCCTTGGATAGCTTTTTCTCAGTTGCTGCTAGAATGTTTCTTTCTTCGTGATGGTTGCGCTAGAACGTTTACGTACGCAAAGAATTTACGTTTGGCTAACATCTGTTGTGGTGTCTTCGATGCACTTTGAAAGTTTCGACTCGTGCATCAATTTATGTAGGTCTTCATCGCCCAAATAGACCACACTTGCATGCTTCGTCGATAGTTCCCACCTCACCCGCCGTCAAAGAGCTTCCTGGCCCATGTCACCAATCGGGGTAGCCAACCGCGTTGCGGATTCGACGAACAGACTGCAACGCGTCTTCTGATCATGAATACGTACATTGAAAGGGCGTCACACCTTTGCACGCTGTGAACTAAACTCGTGCACACATCTCACACACACACACATGCTGTTGTTGCCTACCTTATTATGTAATTTAGTTTGTTTGCAATGTGCGTTAACCGTTTAGAGATACTTTTGGACTATAGTTTTAAAATTGATATATTTTTTAAAATAGTGATTAAGTGAAATAGTTATTCCTTGCGCGCTCAATCATACAATCAACCATACAGTCAATCATTTTCAGAATCTGAAAAACGCAAATCTACAACATACCTAACACACGACAATTCATCATAGTTTAAATAAAAATATTAAAATGGCAGTTGTTTGTTTTAAGACTATGTTGCCAATCGTAATGACATAAACTGTTCCGGAACTGTAGAGTTATTAAAAAAAAAAACACTAAACGTAATGATTTTAAAAAATATAAAAAATATACTACACTTTTAGGAAATAACACTTTGTATGATCAAGATTTAATTATGGAACAAAAAAAGTCTGCATTAATGGGATCTGTTTTGATATAATTATTATTATACAAATTAAAACTATTTAGTATTATCAGTAATTACAGCAGAGCACCTGTGAAATAACCGCTTGAAATTAAATTTAAACTGTTGAACAAAATGTTGTCAAAACACACAAAACAGAAAGAGCGTCACCAAGTCTGACATATCCAGTTAGGCGTTCTTCTTTGAGAAAAAGTCTAAACTTGGCGAATCATAAAATTATCGGTTGAGATAATGATTAACCTTTACGCGTGTTGCCTATAACATTATTCCTTCCTTACTGATGTGTTAAGTGGCTACTGATTTGCTGTATCTATGAAATGTAATTGGTGTTTTACGTCGTAACCCCGTTATTCCAGAAAAATCCACTTTTATACAAGTGCATTTGAACCTATTTTCTAAACAAAAAATGCATATTCATTTGAAGTCTAAGTGTATCTGACTTGCTTCATGGCAGTTAACTTTCTATAGTTCATTTTCTACGCTACACAATTATTATTACTATTATGTAAATATACATGGTTACGTAAAATTAAAATGCATGTGTGCATTTAATTCCTAGTTTAAAGTAGCTCTTTATTATATTTTCTCACACGTCTTGCAGTTCGTGCCTAAAGCCCATATATGTATTTTTATATGGCTCAATTTTCAATTTCGATTGAAATTAATTCAACTATATTACAGTTTTGCTGCATTTTTGTTAAAGTTATCTCAATAAGTAAATAAAATAAAATAAATGCAAAATTTGATGTAAATAAAAACCCAGGTTAGCTCCAAGTGCTGGATAGACTTGCTTCTTCCATTTTATCTGCTTTTCAGTTCATGTCGATGTTCCCACGCCTTGATTAAGTTGAACAGGTGATACTGGCAGGGGTATCCATTCAAATCAACTGGACCTTGAAATTACCTTCATCCTCCCAATATACTCAACAGCCAGAGATTAAATTAAAAAAATATTTTTGCGTGCATGCAGTATCTGCCTACCGTCTCTTTTTTTACCCTCGTAGCTTTTGAGTATATGATTCGGCGTGGTGCTATACACACTTAGCCATCGAACAATAAGACATACATATCTTATAATTCCCACACATGAGCTTTGATAGAAAAATATTAATTATAACAGGAAGTTTTTTTCTTTCTGTTGATTGGTTGTGGCTTGCATCCATACCGTAACGGCTATATTCTTACTTTTAGAAAATAGTTTTAGATAAGCATATATATGATGTGAATGTCGCTCCATCTTGCAATTCCAGCATGTAGACCTAAATCGCTGTAAAATATATCAACAGAGACCTAGATGTACATATTTTTTACGCGCTTCATTTTTTTTTTAAATTCTGCCTGGAGAAAATAAATGCTGTTATTGACGTTTGTATGATTTATGCTAGTAATATCAGTTATATATGTCCTTCTGTCACATTGTGCATGCTGTTCCAAAAAAACTAGAAAAAAAATCAACCTTTAATAACCATTTTCATTTTAAAATTGTGTGTTTTTTCTACACTAAAAGCGCGGTTACTAATATAATCACCATTTACGTATCACGGTCGATACGAACTTTTAAATTTTATGTAGCAATAAATGATAGTTGATTTGGAGAAAAAAAAAATTATATTGTGGTACTGAAAGAAATGTAGAAATTCAATCTGTTATTTTTTATATTGCAATTACTGTCATATTTTATTTCTCTTTTTCCTTTGTATATCATCTCCGTTCTTTTGTATAAAACATAAAGGTGGAACAGCACAACGTGATTGGTTGAATCTAAAATATGTTACACAAATAGATAAGACACACGTTAAAATTAATATATTTTCATAATCAAGCGTAAATAAATCTTAGACTTATATTCCCGGATTTGTTTTTCGTGAAAAGGAAATATTTTAATCTGATACCTTGGTATTTTTTTATCTAGGGTATTTTGTATTATTTAAGCAATATCTTTATGTCATTAAGAGTTCGTGTTGTTTTAAAATTTTATTTTTTCATGAACACGGGTCATAGAAAATGGCAACCACTCTATCCTGGTTTGATCTGCGATTGAGGATTTGATAAAAAATAAATTTTCCAGGTATTCTGCAAAATTTTCTTTAAAAAAGTATAAAATGTGAATAAAATTTAAAAAAAGGAAGAAAAACTTAATATATTCTTCAGGGGTTCGAATTTTAGTCGTTGGTGTTTTCATGTCTGCAATATTGGAATGTTAAGATAGATATATATAGTAATACTTTAACTACAAGATCTTCTAACAGTCAGCGGTCACACAACCCATTTTTTGACTAGGTTTTATCTCGCTTTTCTGCTTTACACCGGCAACCCAAAGTCGCCATTTAAGTGAAATACTCGTGAGTACGACGTTAAACATCAATCAAATAAATAAATAAATAAATAAATAAATAAATAACTAATTTACCATTATTTCCAGGGGTAATTTTCAGCATAGAACCACAAAAATTGTACACTGGAAGAAAATATAGAGTTTGTTTTCAATCTATATTGGATGCGTATCGTCATTTCTGATCAGTGTTTATTTATAAAATATTTATATACCTGTAAGTAAACATTAGTTATATACTGTAAGGAATAAGTAAGTATAAACGGTCATTTATTGTCCTTGGCTGTGGCAGCGGTAATTTAATTTATAAATATTTGTCTGCATTTGGCTTAATTGGGCTGACTGGGATTAAATTTACTCTGTGTCTTTGTTGGCCGTCTTTTGTTGATTAGTTCGTTTTCGTACTCACGTTGAGTCATCCTTTTATCAATAATTAGAATGCCAGGTCGGCCAGTTAGATATCTCCGAGAAACGATCTCAAATAAAGAACAAATAAAAAAACCAGATCTGTGCAAACGTAGGAAAATCCAGGTGTACCAGAGAATTGAAATTAAGTCCAGATCACGTCCCTACTAGCGGTGAAGGTTTTCCACCAGCTTAGCTTCTGTGGATAAAATAATTTTATTGACAACACGGTTGGCCGAGTGCATTTTCTGCCCAGCCTAATAGCTTGAGATCTCCATCACATGCTGGGAAAGAAATATATACTGTAAGATAAAAATGCATTTTTAAGATAGGTTAACCAACAGATAAAATACTCCTCTTTTGAAATTGCGACTTGAAGGCTCCAAGCATGAGCGATATATAGATATAAAAATTTAATATTATTTTCTTCATTATGAAGACAGGCCCACAGTAGACCACATAGGTATATGATAGTTGTTCGCATGTGGTTTCATATTAAAGTAGCAGGGTGTTTTGTCTGAGGTCTCATATCTGCATATATGCTGCCTCCTTTTGGGCTCAATAAGTACGAACGTCAAATGAATTAATTGCCATAGTATAGCCTCGCTTCTCAGAAAATAGCCAGCATACAATTGAGATCTTTTTGTAGGACTATTCGATGAATGCGAGTTTTGGTAAGAATTATCTGTAACTTTAATAGGACAATATGGCATTTATGCCAAATACTTGTAAATTTGTGAAACATTGGCCATAACATCCATAACATGTATTTTATTATAAATGTAGAGGAAGAAAATTTTGCTTGCCTCCACCAGGATTCGAACTCGGATCTCTGGCTAGCAGGGCCAGCGCTCTAACCGACTGCGCTACAGAGGCTCACGGTATAGAACGAACGCATTTTTATCCAGGTAAAGGCTGCGAATCTTTTTCTACGGTAATCACTGACACAGGGATTTATATAGACGTGATAAATTTAATGTATATTAATCGAAATTGCGATTTAAGTGTTTTTGTATCAGCTGATCACATTAACGCATATACGCGAATCTCTACTACTATACATCAAGCTTTTTGTTTTTATTGTCTTTTTATACGTTGGAATAATCCATCCATCACCGCATGAATATTTCATCTAGCAACAATTTTTTTAATTTGATGACTTTTAATTTAATTTAATGTTTTTGTATTTTTCCTGGTGTGTTTTTTTAAGCACAGTTGTGTAACAATGCATCATTGTTGTTACAAATTGGCGCAAAATATCAAATTGTTAAAATACAAAGAATAAAATGACATCTTTGTATTGTTTTATTTAATTTGTTTGCTACCCAAATGATTTAAATGAGTTTATTCTATAGTCTATAATTTGTAAAGTATTTACTCCTTCTCCAATTATGGCGTGCGTATCCATCATGTTAGGATATGGGTTAAATACATGCATTGCCTGTTCCCAAATCACGTTCTGTGTCAGGAAATAACATATTGTTTAAACCAAATCAAAGAATATATATAGGCATTAATATTGTTGATCGAACACAGTTAGGTTGTTTCAAAACAAACCCTGATGTCCTCTCCGTTACGGAAAATATGGAACTTGTCAGTATAACAAAGCTAAAACTTTATTTATATATTTAAAAAACATTATGCCTTTTTTATTATCACCCATAGGGTATCGGTGATTAGATAATATAACTGATTACGATAAATCTTATCATGCTGAAATTTTTAGACACACTATTGTTTATCAAGTTCATTTTGTTATTTATTTATTTTTTCGCTTTTTACGAGTTAATTGGATGTTTTTTTTTGTTGAAAAAGCACTGATTAAATAAACCAATATGTGGTTCAACGTGCAACAGTCGGTGTATGTTAACCTATCTGAAATTTTATCCTGGAACAAAACGTCTTAATCCAAGCAAATGCAGAATTGAAGGAATTATGGGATGGAAACAGAAGATATCTATCAGCAACTTTTGTATCATATTTAAGGAATTGTTTAGCGAATTTCTATTTTATATATATATAATGTAGATGTTTTTTGTACCAGTTTGGTTTACCTTTTACGGCATATCGGCCTAACATGTATTTAAAACATATATAAATTAAAACTCAAACGCGAATATGTGTACAAAAAATGTAACACTAACAGCGAATTTTATGTTGAACTATTGGAAAATGTAAAACAAGTGAGCTGTTTAGTACCAGCAAGGTATCATCATGTCTACTGTAAAACACTATCACAAATAAAAAAGAAATTCACGATACACACGGCATGCCTTATCCATTCCGTGAATATTTTATTAAACACCCTCGTAACGAGTTATATATTTTTTAATTACTCGACTGATTGTCGAGTTATGAAACTCTTGGCGACATGAGCTAAAGCTTTTGTGCAGGTATTTTGCAATTTATAAATAAAGTAGACATATTGCTCATCTTAAAATTTTTGATTTAAAGCTCAACACACAAACTCAAAGAATGTTTTAATATTAAGAGCACATGTTAGTAGTGCCGCTCAATTAACTGTATGAAGAATATCGGTGTAGGATTTGAGATAAATGATTAAATGGCAACATTAAATACAAAATTTATTACATTAAATTAAAACATTGTCGCGACTTAGTGTGTATAACTGAATCAGAGTTTAGCCATTATTCGGTTAAGAATTAGCCGAATAGAGTTTAGCTGGGAGCTATAGGCCGAGCTTTGCCAACATTTTCTTATTTTTCTGTGCGTTGTTGAAGTCCACCTTTGTATCCTGGAAGCTTAGTTAAGGTTTTGCAAAAGGCGGAATAGTTTTAATTCCGGCTTCGTTTGTACGAGTCAAAATAATTTGATACAGCGTCAAAAAGCGTGAAAACAAGGCCGTGAAGGCAATATTCAGCGCGGAATTAAAATCATATTACCATTTGGCAATCAAGCTGTAGCCCGGAGGCAAGATTACGTTTGGGCGGTAAATGGGGAGTGGGGGAGGTACAGACGAGGACAAATCGAGTCTCGGCAAGGGGAAATGTAACTACGTTTACTAACGGTTGGATAAACTTTCTACCACTGTTTATCACGATATATGTAATCAGGAAAACACAAGAAATAAGAAGTAAAATTATATATCTGCTATCACCAATATTTTAAGGCTTATTTGGCGCGGCATACTTACAAACGGATACTCAGCGGAACCGACAGGGAAGTAGCAAGTAAGTGAACGTGAAAGAGCTTCAAAGACGTAAAGCGAAGGAAAGCCTGAAGGGCGTCCGTTGGGGAAAGGACGGAGGGAGGGGTACTAGGAGATGTCATGATTAACAACAGCTATTTAAACTGAGCCAATTTATGCTTGATGTTATCATCATGTAGCTGTCGCAGAATTAATTCTATCTGTGGAATCTAGGAGGCGTTGTCGTTTGACGCGTGCCTTGTGAAACACACACCAGTCATTTTGTTCTATATCAACAGATTTCCTCTTTGTTGCTGCTGAACGTAAACTGTTGCTTTCCATGTTTGGAAACTGCGTTCACACTGATATCAGTATATGTTTTATGACTTCAATAATCTTTGTGTATTGCCGTGTTGAAATATATTATTTGACGACAAATTGCTAGTCTGTTTTGCCTAGTTGTGCACAACTGTATTCTATTTTTTTTTTTACGAAAATAATTGGTATTGAAATCAATTTACAAAAAATAGGTTTAAAATGCAACTTTTCTGGATTGTATTCAAAACTATTTATACAACGTACAAGTCTTACAAATGTACACTTAAATATTATAATTACTGCAGATGTACATCCAAAGTGTAGCTGCTCATTGGAATAACTTTCAAATGTAAATCGGAGTAATTTATCGCAAATGATGATTTACAACGTGTTTTTCTCTTAAACGTCATTGTGTATACCCGTACAATTTTACATGCTGCATTTGTAGCTAATGCAAGACAAAGACTGTTGACTAACTTGAAAACATAAACAAAACTACATACAAAAGGTTGCGAGTTCGACATGCACGTTTAAATCTATAGCTTGAAGATATAACTAACCTGCAATTAAGACTGTGGCTAAACTATGTAATCACTTAGTAATTCGTTGAAACTAACGATGCTGTGTTAGAATTCACAATATGACATCTTTCAGTAATGTTATGTTAATTGGATTGTGCGATGTCAATTTCACACGTTTGATGACAACATGATACGATTCAATGTATTTCAATTTAATCTTCTTATGCACTGCCCTATCCTGCGCCGTGAGAAATATCATTTTTTCTTTTATGTTACCTATAAATATGCATGTATTTCTATATACGGCCAGTATGAATGCATGCTTTTTTTTAAATATATTTTTTTGCTTTTATGTTTGCAATATATACGTAATTTCAAGATCCCATAGCCTATACTGTGACCTTTAAGCTAAATTTAATATACGGATATTAAAACTTTTATCGTTTCGTTCTTAGAACTCCACACAAACCACACACCGTCTCGTCTTAAGTTGGGGTTAATCTCTTAGTAGAATGAATTGGTGTTGCAAACTTGGCTTAGAATAAAAAGAATAAAAGTGACAGAGATAAATAGGCTACTTTGACAATTGTCCAACCAAAATAACTGGGTGCACCTCAGAGCTGACAAAGGAAAACCCGCTGTCACTCGTCCATATAACAATCCTTGGAGGAGACCTGCATTCTTCGTCAACGGCGTCTCGCTACCATGGCAACGCTTTGTTCTTCTTCTCGTTCTTGCTAGGCGACGCCACGCCCAGTTCTAGAGTCTTTTTTTATTTATTTACTCAGCTACTTTACTATCTGGTCACTTGACACTTAATGGCTGAATAAATTAAGGAATGAAAATGTTGTGCATGTTGATGAACAGATCGACAAAAGGAACTATTTACAGGCACCTCCATATCAGAATAATACATCTAAGCAGGTATAAACAGGTGTGTAAATATAAAATTTATAAATCGTAGTCAACAAGCTTGGAATCGTCGAAGGTTTATCAGCGGTCCCAAAGCTTCCAGTATACAAGCTGGAAAATCCACAATGTTACCGATTGCTGGATTATTTTGTATTTTTAGGTTTTTCTCCCTATTGCAGTACAAAGTAATTATCGTAATATATTAAAACACCAACTCAACGCAAATAATGTAAAGTATTTTACGCTGATGCATTTTCAAACGCACATCGGGGCCTCCTAACGAACTCTGTAGGAAAACATACATGGAACGTACAAAAAACCGTTTCTAAACTTAATCAATCTACATAAATTCGAAAACAATGTTGATATCTGCGTTCTATATTTCTTTACATTGATAGTATATATAAATAATTCTGTTGCATTTATGGTCGAGAGTGTCTGAAATAAAAATCTATTCTATTCTTTTATATTCTATTAAGACATTGACTGATAATAACACCAGAATTTTAAATCCGTAGTATACCTAGTATAAATAAAGTTATTATTATTGTTATTTTCATTTTAAAAAACTGCATTTATTTACTTTCTGTGGTGTTTTATTAATAACATTGCCCACTAGGAGTTTGTATATGGTTCCCGAATTTCTAAACATAGTGGTCTACTTTTAAACATACACCTATTCAAGTCAGAAGCATTGAGAGACTGTCATGCGATATTAAAAAAATGTGTAGTTCTTTCATCTAATGCGCGTAAACCATTGTGGTATTAACCAACTCAAAGGCCAATTCCACTCTTTAACTTTCTTCAGACAAATGGCGTATCAAGAGAAACCAATATGGCCGTCTTATGGGCTTGACGCGCCCCAACAATAGATCAAACGCGCCGCGACAGGCTCTGAAATAAACCAACTCCATTTTACATTGTACATCGTTATTCAAAGTTAATCTGTCTAAATCCCCAATACTCGCAAAATGATGAAGTTAATATAGTCCAACCAAGTACCCTCAAAGGGCGATTTTATAACAGAATAAAGGCACAGTAGTCTACCCAATGCCCCCGTGTTGAAATTAAGCCTTCACTATATTGTTTGAAATGTCACTTACAAGTTATTCAGTGCGGACCTAATAGAGAGCCACCCTATTTCTGTTGCAAGTTTAATAACTCTAGCTTTTTGACCTTAAGCCCCACTTTACTGTCCATTAACGACATGCCTTTTATCGGTTTCGAAATAATTTAAATGGTGACCCTGTTCTAAGTTTATTCCTCTCGATGTATAAGACATTAATCTGACCAGTGTAGATAAAATTGCATGCCGTGTGGTTCAAATTAGATATATATTAAAGAGCATTATACATAGGTCACGAACAAATTATGGCCGATTTAATTTTTATTTTCACCATTGTATGTATAAATCTTATGGATAGATAACTATACTTATAATGTATTTTGTCAACGATTTTACAAAATTGTCGCCGGGTGACCAAAGCTAATAATCGTGTCGTGGCTCTCAATATTTCGAATAAAGTTAACTTGATACAGCAACAACCATGCAAGCATTTAACCAGTATTATGGCTGATGTATTTTTTTCTGTTATTGCAAAAACGGCGAAAACTTTAACATCATTCAATCTGGGTTAATTCAACTTTTCTTACCAGCCTACTGGTTAAAGTCACGTGCACACCTAATTTGTGTGGCAATTGTGTTATCACAGAAACGCCTGAGTAATAGAGGTTTTTTTTCAAAAGGTAAAAGTCCACCCCAAGATGTGTGGGGTTAAGTTAAAGTTTCAGACTAACAAAGTAAAAAACATGAAAACTAAAATTCCGTCAGAATATCTAAAGGAGCATGTATCAATTGAATGAACAATCACATCGAAGCAACACCGAATATGGATGCCACTACTGTCAGTATTTCGGTTTAATTCAAAATCTCTTTCAAGACATAAGTACTAAACCTACAGATGATATGTATATATAGTGGATATAGTGAGTAATGCTAACAAACGTGTAGAGGCAAAACAATAGCAATGCATGAAAATCAAGTTAACGCCTTGAAAATGACTTTGATTAAAAACGAAAATATTCAAAGTTATTTCTTTGTTATTTTTCGTCAAACTCATATCTGGCCTACATGGATGTATCAATTTGCTGTCACATGTGGGCCACCCATTTAGGTACCAACGTTACTCGAAGTCTACCGCTAGAAGCCCCGCGCTCTACACAGTCAAAACATTTTTCACTAGCTTCATATCAAGTCATTTACTGCGGTGGGATCAAATGCATAAATTGTTATATATGATTAAAATGGCAGACACTCTTTACGTTGAATCGCAATTTTTTCAAGATATCTCATGGTTCGTACAAGCCTGGTGCCCAATGGATATATTTTTTTTATTTCAGCACCTCTCTTTTTAATTATAACTTCAAAAACTATTAAAATCAAGGAAATCAGAATTTGTTGGGAAAAAAAAGAACAACACTATTTTGAGTGAGTATGTTAATGAAACTTTAAAATTCAATCTGAACATTTTGTTTGTTTACTCTTATTGATAACACTCTCCGACTGAACAACCCTTGCAGGAATCGAACCTACGACCTTCTGGCACGGAATCGCCAACAGTACACACTGGTTACCTAGACCACTCAGCTATACGGCCGTAAATATAAATGGCTGATTTTTCATTGCTTCACTGGGATTTCTTTGTTGTATGTTTGTTCGAAACGACAACCATTTTGCAGGATCTGTTTATCATTATTTGCTAATGCAAGCTTACATAGATTGCTAAATTGCTCTTAACCTTCCAACTTTTTGGGTCGACGGTAAATACCTGAGGCATTTCGTGGATATTTAATCTCTCTTTGCCAACTCACCCATTTTAGTATTATTTTTCTGCACGTTTGGGTTAATGTGACTTTTTCGTGATTAATTGCACCTTTCTCAGTTTATTCATCCTTTGTGCGTATTTTTCAAATTGGAATGTTGTACATTTGTCGTCTTTTCGGCCTGTCTTATTTGTTTTATTCAACAGTTAGTTCTTGATCAATTTATTAATTATCTTTGTGTTTTACTCGACCTGGCGTTGTTATTTCGACCTTTCATGGTTTCATCAACTGCAATATCAGAGAGGATGGAAGGCTGAGACAAACACTGATGATTTTGTATACGCTGTGTCCAAGGGAGCTGAGTCAGTGGCTTTTAATGATTTGACGTTTATTTTCTCTCCCTCTTTTGTGAGATGACAGCCGAGCCGAGATGAGCTCTTCAGATCTTCCAAGTTTGTCGATTTTTCTAGCGATATTTGGCCAAAATTTATTAGACTCTTTGCCCACCATGGAAGTAGGCCCTTGTTCCTCTAGAACCGGACTTAAACCGACGGACAAATGTTGACCCTTCTTGGACCATCAGGGGAAGTTTACTCAAGACTGATGTAGCGATGGTGCGAAACGAAATTATTCATTGCGCTGAGAACACAGAACTAATATTCGCAATGTTTGTGCCTCTCTCGTCGACCAAACATTATTACACACGATTCGAGAGCTCAATGAATTTATGGTTGACGACTGTTAGGGTTGGAACAGCTGGTGTAGTTGTTGTTGTGTCTCTTGTCCATACACTTCTTGAGACGATCTAGCAATTCCCCACAGATGGTTGGATGTGATATTGCCCAAAGGCTATTGTACTGGTAGCCTTCTTTCGTTGGAAAGAGAAATTAGATATTATATAGAGAAAACATGAAAACATATAAACAAGAAAGTCATTCTCGTTTAGATATCATAGTTCGAGTTTACCTTTTCACGATCCGTTTAATGCACACGATATCGCAGGTGTGTGTAACTAGAAATTGCATAGTAAACCAAAATATATCAACAGGCTTTAACCCTTTTCAGAGTTTCTCGTATTCTACATTACTGTGGAACTGCTGACTTCGAAAGCTACGTTATATGGGTAAACACACTTTGGATGGTCGTAAGCACTTATTTGATACCAGTCTGTCCTATGATTTATGATAGGCGATAGTTTGTGAACTAATCTGTACTGTTTACAATAATAGAGTACTGCTGGTTTTTATTGACCCATGTGTTCAAATAAAGAATGCAATATTTGATCAATTTAAAGAACTGAAATTGACAAACTTTTTAATATTTATTAAACGACTGTATACTATAGTTTGACCATGCAAATTGTAAGGACCGTACTGTGTCCTAGTTGGCTGAGCGTATGACTGAGTCCACTTCGCTTTGCCAAGCACAGGTTCGAATCTCCCGGTTTCGTCCCGGTTTTCCACTATTCCCGGAAACGCAAAGTTGTCCTATCAGTGAAATAACCTTGAGTCCAACGTTAAACACCATCAAAATATGTGTTTATTTATACAAAAATATATTATATAAATATATATATATTTTGTCAAGAGTAATCACACTGGCACAGGGATATCGACTAATTAAAGTTGATAAATTATCTCATGTTCTAGATCAATTCTCAGAGACAAGTTTCTAGATAGACCTGAATATATATCTTTATATATATATAAATGCAAATACCCGTGTTAATTTGTAGAAAACTGTTTAGTCTTTACATGTAAAGCTATTTCGTTGTTCATTTCAGCCATTAAAAGACAACGGCAACAATTAATCTGAAGGCAGTTTAGTTGATAACGACGAAATTTTTGTTTAAATAGAATGTTATCTTTGCCATAAAAAGCACAATCATTTGAAAGCAGGTGTCTCTTGCACAATATAAATAAAAGGGCATTGTTGCAATAGATCTAAAATGATAATAAAACTTTTACAATTTATTAACACGCATTGGTTATCTGACTGAAAAAGTTGATTGAACAATTAAATTAGCTTAACCAACAACAACAACGAAGCTCTAAATGTGCGCAGTGGAGACAAAATGCTGTCAAGGAAGGTGTCGTTTGCAATCTCGCAGAAGTACATCTTGTTCAGGAAAATCTAACACCATCGATAATCACGAATTATTTTTCTTAAGAAAATCAGATCCTTGTTGTTCAGTGGAAGCCAACTGGCTCTTAAGGAGATGGCTAAAATACTGTTTCTTTGAGCGTTAGTCCGAAAGCTAGGCAGAAATTGGAGATGTTCTGATACGCAATTGCGGGCCTTCCTTTGGTTTCTTAGACTACCTTAAATTCGTGAATACTTCTACCACAAAAGTATAATCAGGTCTTCCCAAGAATTGTCCCACATGTAGGAGGAATAATAGTACATTGGTAGAATCATATAAGCGCCAAATGTGATTTAAAATAACAAAAATTGACTTTACAAAACTGACTTTACAAAAAAACGTTTGCAAATTTACATTACAAAAGATTACATAAACTACATTTATAAATTTTGTAAAGTTGTGAGAAATACTTTTGTTATTAATAATAATAATGACAATTTACCATAATGCTCTTTTTAAACTTATTACAACGATTGTTGCTAATTTGACATAATATGTCCTGTTATTAACGTGACATAATGACGTATTAAAGCAATAATTAGAATTGTTAATTTTCAATAACGTCTCGAAAAAGAAGATTATATATCGGCCACAATTATATTAATGTAAAGTTGCAATGGTGTACAATATATGCGTAAAAGCAAGTCCAGAGTAAATTAAATTATTAGAGAATTTACCGTAAGTGGGTTGTAAGCTGATTCTGCGATCCGCTTTCTGGTAGGATGGACTCACCGCGATAAGCAAGACTGTGTACCTGCTAATCAGATCAAATTGGACGCAGCCCCTGCGTTCAGATCCCGTTTCTATCAGCAATATGATACAAAAATCATTTTAAGAGTGTATAATCCTTTGGAAAGCCACCCTCTCTCTCCCTCTTGTTCGTCACTGTGCGTCTTCGCTAAAACGTTTAATATCTTTACCGGTAGGTGGCTTCCTGATTTACCTTGATGTGCGGAAATCGGCTTGCGTTTTCCCCGCGGATCTCCGCAGTACCTTCACCGTTTCTCCGAGCTCGGTTAACGGCATCTCGTCGGGAAGCTCGCGTCTGTGGAACAACACTGTCGACTCCATGGCGAGTTAAGTATTGCTTATTCGTGCAGAATGGCTGATGCCGCGGTTAAATCCACCGGCAGATATCTCGGATGACAGCGAATTGTCCTTTAAGAGTTTCTCTAGTAATTAGCCTGAAAGCAGCACAAACAAACCTAATGACTTGGTCGTCTCAAATAGCTACTTTCGTTCGTTTCTCAGGTGGAAATTTGAAGACCTTGCCATCCCGATTTTGATATTGCTTCATGCTTCGTAGTAGTTTGTTCCATCTATAAATACGACCTTAAGTCACACAGGTCGGATAAGTCTTGTTTTTGTCGCATATCAAGTACTTATATAGGTAAGATTTATGAAAATAGTAAACAGTCAGGCTCCAGTTTAATACGTTTAACATGAAAGGGGATCTTAAAGGAACGAAGAGCTATTATAATAAATGTCAGTATAAGTATTATTGCAAGAATCGTTCACAGTCGTTTCCAAGCATATTTGTTGGGAATATGTATATGGGATTTTTCACGCTCTTGAAATAGTCACATTTGGGGTATAATGTTAAGGTGGATTTCCGTGCTATGCAACTTGAGTTTAGACTTTTCTTGGGCGTGAGCTTTGATTGATTCATTGATTGGGGTTTAACGACGTACTTAAAGTTATTCCACTCATATGAAGGCGTGCCAGCCCAATGGGTGAAGGAAACCACTCTTAGCGACTCTTTCTACACACAAGACGCCACAGTACACTATAACAAGTCGAAAAACAGGACACGATAAGAAATCGACCCATGATGCCTCTGAGCTCAGATAGCACAAGCGCACAGAAATGTCCCGATAACACCCGCAAAATAAGATTTATATATTTATTTATTTATTTTATTGGTGTTAAACGTCGTACTAAAGAGTATTTTACCTGTATGACGACTTTACGCTGCCGATGTATGATGGGAAATAGGAAAGAAACCTCGTAAAAACCACACCACTAACTCCGCAACCAGCAGAAAACTTCCCTTATATACATAAGGTCCACAGGGTGAATCGAACCTATTCCGGGTACAGTGAAGTACGTAGTCAAACGCTGAACCACGGAGCCACAGCACGGCCAATCAAAATAAGATTTAAAATCACCACAAAAGAGTACGTCACATTATACAGAAACACAATTGTTTAATAGGATTTTTAGTAAAAAATTGCTTTTTAAATATTTATGGTAATATTTTTGGTCGCTGCGAGGATTATCTACATTGATAAAGTGTTGTTGAAGATTAAACTTTTTCATTTTCAATAAACAAAAGTTGCTTTATCAATTTAATTGAGTAATTGTCTACATTTCCTTGCAGAAAATAAATTGGCAAGATATATGTACATCGCCTCGAAAATTGCAAAAAACATCAATTGAACTGAAAACGGATTACACTTGAATGCAGCGTTATTAATTCCTATTCATTTTCGTTGTTGATAAGTTAGGCTATGGAATGACTTCAGTTACACACTATATAATCAATATATGTTTACAGATATCGTGGATATAACTTTTTTGGCTTCGTGTAAAACAGATGTGCGAATTACTATCAGCTATAGAACATAGTGTTTAATTTCTGCTTTTAAAATCTGCAGCGAAACAAAAGAGGAAAAAACGATCCTAACGGTAAAACGGTTTTTGATATTGTAGATAACGCCATCTGGCGGCGATTTTTATCTCTTAGCTGTATAGAAAACAATACGACTTGAAATGGCTTTATAAAGTGTGTACAGTAGGCTTATGATGTTGTAAAGCGTACGATTAACGTCAATGACGTAGAGATGAAGAAAACCCTGTACATGTATTTTTCAATAAACACCATTGGTCTTATTATAAACAAACTGAAGATCTTTCCCATTCACAATATGTGAGAATTACTATTACTAACTTCGCTAAACATGCTTAGGTTAGATTTGTTTGTTTGCCGTTTGATGGTTTTAAGTTTTACTGATGAATTCCCTCCTTAGCCAGTGTATTTTTCCATAGACACCAGCAACAAACAAGGGCTCTATAGGTGTAACACAGTCATAGTTTGTGCGTTACGCAATATAGTTAGCTGGATTGATTGACTGATTATTTAATAGCATGCATGCTCGAGTGTATTTCACCAATATGACGGCGCTGTAGTCCAATAGCGACAGGGACATTTCCACAACCAAGTCGAGTGAAGTTAATTCAAGTGTTGACTCTGTTGGAAAGATAAAGATGTTCCTCCAGTGCTAAGTATGACAGCATGGATGTTATTTCTAAACATACTGCACTCCGTCAGAGGGATGGTGTAATCATACAAGGTGTACTGTATTCCATTCACCAGTAAACTCTGTTCATATAAGGCTAGATAAGACATTAAGACAGGATAATTTACAAGTTAAGCTGTGCTGTGTATCCAAATGAAAATTGATTAATAACTAGCCTGTATTTATCTATACTATTAATCCACAACCATGTGCTTTAACCCAAATTAAAATGAAGATTACTATACAGCGGGCCGCGCCGCAGCGCAGTTGACGTAGCCTTGAACCGCTGACACCCCTTAGCTGTACTCAGAATGGGTTCGAGTCCTTTTGTCGACCTTAGTTATATGAAGGAAATTCCCGGTGGATGCAGGGATGGAGGGGTGATTTTACGCGAAGCTACACACTGATAAAATAAATAAATAAATAAATAAAGAAAGAAAATGTCGGATTGTCTGACGGATCCAAACGGTACTAAAGTTAAAGTTGCAGCGTAACCAGTGTTCGACGGC
Source organism: Katharina tunicata (assembly GCA_032466195.1). Taxonomy (NCBI): domain Eukaryota; kingdom Metazoa; phylum Mollusca; class Polyplacophora; order Chitonida; family Mopaliidae; genus Katharina; species Katharina tunicata. The sequence goes on along the minus strand of JAVFBZ010118643.1, from coordinate 21,634 downwards.
ACTGTTAAATATCACCAAATACCAATAAAATAATGTCAGTTTTTTTTTTTAAATCCACAGCAATTGACTTGCTTATCATAAAATATGGCACAAGGCAGATTGCCATATTAGATAATGCCAGATTAAACCACTGAAAAGTGTAGTCAATTTTATATCTAATATTTATCTATCTTCGTATTTGTATATAGTAGTATCTTCTTATCCGATCGGCCAGGGTACTTAATTTAAGTCAAAGCAAAGACGAAATTTGTGGGTGCCACTTTTGGCGACCGTTTGTCGGGCTTTCTACTTTGATTTGAAAGACAACTCGAAGCTCATTTGTAAAATTTATCCTGAGCATAAGTGAGTAGTTTACTGCGAAATTAAATTAACGAAAAGCAAAAGGCTTTGATCTAAAAACAATTAAATAACATGAATTAAGTTACAAGCTATATAAAGACAGGTTTGAAGCCGAGCCTTGTAGAACAGGGACTTGTTAAAAGAAAACTCAGGGAGGAAATTGAGACTAAAAAGGTGTCGGCGACTGAAGGACGAGTCTAGATTTAAACAGAACTTGTATAACACTATGGTGATGAACGTACGTGCTAAGTCGTGCTGTATCCTCCGGAATTCTAACAATGTACGAGTTAAGACAGTAAGGTGTTTTCCCCGTGAATGTAGCTGTCGAGTACCTTCGTTAATTCGCAGCCTATGTATTTGTTAGAAAAGCCTGAGTTAACATGCCTTAGATTTTTCATTAGGAGACTCTCGCCGCAACATATCTGTTTATATAGCGTAACATAAAGTTAGAGCGTAAATGAACTTACAGTAGGCAAGACATTGATTATGCTACTAATTAATATAGAGCTTTTAACTTTGTTTAAGTGAGCTTCACGCCGTATTTAAGGTTATTTCACTCAGATGACAGCATGTCAGCACAATAAATGAAGGCAACCACCCTTAACGACCCAAGCAACTCAGAAAACACCACAGTATATATACAGGACGCAAAACGAGAAACAAATCGGCTTCCTGATGCCTCTTAGCCCAGAGATCTGTTTAAAGAATTGCCACACAATTGACATCATATAACTGTCACAAAAATATTTTTGTTATCTTGCTGTTAGATTTTATTTTCATTATTCCACAATTTGCATTAGACAGCTTAAGGTATTCATTCTTACGAATTATGTAGCATTGCAGTCACTGCTCTTATCCATCAGTCATTTCCCCAAAACCTGTGCATCTAATATGACAAGGAGGGCTGAAACTAACAGTATACATATATGTACGCTACAACAAAGGCAGAAATCAAACAATGCATACAAGCGTGACATGTATTTGACAGAAATTGCAGTAACTGTATTCAATCAAATAAATGCATTGTTTCGAGACACTTTGAAGCCAATTGTCTTAAATAGGATTAGGGAGTAATTGAACTAGACTCAAATCCAAACGACTTAACCAGGTCGTCGTCAAAATAAAATATTTAGTATACACCTGTTCTGGAGGATTCCATTGTTGTGACTTAATGGGGACGAGATATACCAGCATCCTTTAACATTAAGGTTACCGGAGTCACTTTACTAGTGTTATACCCGTCGATTTATGGATTGGAACTGATCCCAAAACTGACTTTTCCACTCGCTAAACTCGGGCTTCATACTAAAATAAAGTATTTTTGAAAGGTAACTTGGTATAGAAGGAAACTGATTTGATTTGCGAATTAATCCGTAGGCTGTTGGTTATATAACATTAGGCATAGAATACCCCCAGGGGCAATCTTGAGTGCAAAAAGGGCACCTGTGTGATTAATTACCCAAAGAGCGACAAGGGTTACAAGATGAAATTTCAAGTGGGCACAGGTGGGCGTCACAATTGTATCTAGATTAAAGGTGGATTAACGGTGCCCTCGGGCCACATGGGTAGTACGTAACATTATATAGCCTTAATCCCTTTCCTTCATTTGTGAGTTTTCGACCAATTTCCACGTTCAACTTCCTCATATGATCCATCAGACAAATCTCTCATTATAAATGTGTTTAAGACTAGTTTTAAGAAGATCTGTTATTAAATCTGTGTTGATAAGATGCAACATTCTGCGTAGGAGAAAACCTCAATACATAAATACACTTTTGCCTTTTGACTTTTTGCCTCCATGAGCCTTCATGTTCCATGTGAGATAATTTTATTAAAATAATTAGAATTTGTTTAAGAAGTAATTAACAAAACGGATCAAAAATACCTTTGAACCAGTTGTACATCTCAAAAACAACAAAGGGTTATAACAACCGCTGATGTTACTTTAATATTTGTATTTTTTGTATAAATGTAGAGAAAGAAAATTTTGCTTGCCTCCACCGGGATTCGAACTCGGGTCTTTGTAAATGGTTTTAAATTGTCTTTAATTCGAGGGATTGAACCTTGAAGGCAATGAAGATATATTCCACAGGACCTGAGTTTATCAAACCGCCATGTGACATGACGACTTGGTAATTGTAATGTGTCACAGACGATGGCAAAATAGGTCACTGTTGAATGTATTATGTGTAGCACACTCAAATGACTGTACTATTCGCTAAATCTTATGGATACCCCATGGAAATCGTTGATTAATTTATTTATTGGAGATTTACACCATACTTAAGGTAAATTCACTTAAGTGACAGCGTGCCAGCCACATGGGTGAAGGAAACTGCCCCAAGTGACGCCGGCAACATTACAGAGGCCAAAATACACTTACAGGATCAACAACTGGACTCTACGGCTTCCTGAGCTCAGAGAGCACCAGGGCACAGGAGGCTCCCACCCAACCACCCGCCTATCGAAATGGCAAACATTTATTACTTGCGTGTTTGTCTTTGTATACGCTTCAGTTTTAACGCGTTTTAAGGGGATTTATGCGATGTTTAAACAAAACAATGATTCAACCATTGTAGATATTTATTTAAATTCGTTTGTCCATGCTACATTTGGTGTTCCAGCTGAGAGAATTCCGAATATAGGTGTCTACTAAGTGTTAGTAATGAAGGCCTTTCTCAAAATTGAAACGCTTCGTAACAATTTTCTTTCCGAGAAATGAATTTCTGATCAACGGTTAAGATTATATCAAGGCATGTCGATGACGAAATCAACTTAAATCTGCCGTATCAATTCATAGCGGATTAATATTGGTTAATAGATAGTTGCCGCTCTGGTCGGGCAGCAGACGAGATTTTCTTCCCGCCATAATTACATCAGGGACGCGGGAAACGAGATGGTCCGAGGTCAACGGATGATCAAGATCCCCGGTCGAACGAGCCTACACATGGGCAGGAATAGTATTAAACTAAGATGCCGTGTGCCCTAGTCTCTGGAGCACATCCCCCGGATCACCGGCCTGCCACTTCGACATCTTATAAATAGTTCCTAATTCCTCTCTGAATTGAAGCGAAATGAAGGAAAATGAAATAAATAAAACTGAGCTGGAAGAAGATAAAGGCCCGGCTTAACTCACTTTAACCGTCCAATCAGTCCTCCAAATTCTATTTAGTCTCATTCTCTCACAGTGATTTCATTAGCTTTCACCAATTACCGCCCCATCTCTGAGATAAGACAATTGCTCGGGTTATATCCTCGACCCGTCCGGAGACAAGCATGTCTAGTACAGAATGTCAGGCTGATTTGTTACCACCTTCTCTTAACCTCTGGCCACCTAACTAGATACACTCACTGTTTTACATCAAAATATCCACTGAATATTCAAAATTCTGGTTTTAGCCCTCGTTCATAGTTTTTATGTGAATATATTTCCATCTATACTTCAATGTAATCATTACAGTTGCCTCTAAATGATTTTGTTGCTTTTTTTGTTTAAACATGAGACGATTGTCCAAAGGTTGTCGATAATAATTATGTTGTTGACAGTAAGTTCTTTATGTTCGACATAACAGTGAAATTTCTGATAAGGCATTTTATTTGGATCTATATTTATACTTCTTGCATTTTGATAATTTCTTGTTGCCAAACTTCTTTCCACTCATTACATTGAAGCAATTGAAGGATTCTTGAGAGTTGTTGGAAAAGCCCTGCAGATTCATATTCTATCACGTTTTGTTTCTTTGTACAGTGTATCTTGTAAATGGGATTTCTTTCCTTGTATTATTTTGTATTGGTAGTGAGAAGCACTCCTCGGTCATGGTAACCAAGGGATTTGTGATTAATTTGGCGCTGATCTGCGGCATATTCTCCTGGTTTCTGTGTCATGTTTTAACGTTTTGTATCATTTTATATCAGAATCTGCAAGCTAGGAGATCTCTATAAACTGTATTATTGTAGAGTCTGTTCACACTTATTGTAGAGCATTGTTCTACGTCCATTTTGCTCAATCTTTTATACAATACAGGAAGAGAACTTAAAACGACTGACCCTGTATTACCATTGTTTATTAATTCGGTACACACAGATACAACAGGAACAGGAAACCTGTACTGAAATGGGACCTTGAGAGCTATGACTTGTTTTGGAAACAGCAATAACAACATGACGAAATAGGATTGAGATTTGATTGAAATGTTTGTGGAAAATGTTGTGTTGACGTCTAAGTTAAAGAATAGCCGTGTTAGAGAGGGTGTTTCGTGGTAAGGAGTTATTAGCGTCAGCCCGCCTTTCACGTTTAATCATTCCCAATCACATAGACGATTTTAGCCCCGCGAGACTCACTAAATTGAGCGCGGTTCTCGGCGATTCGCGTAAATTGCCCCCTACTCTCATCTCTCGGTGTGCTGATTAATTCAAACTCGCGGAAAACAAGACGTGTCTCCAACTCCCATCCACTTCCATCAACGAGCCCGTAAATTGTTATGGCGCAGGTTATTATTTCGCACTGCCCCGAACACAAGTCCCTAAACCTCACCATCGACTCCATCCTCGAAGCTCCAATCTGACATGACCTCCCTGCAAGGCCTATGGCCAGTTTTACCTCTATAGCCAATACTTGAGTCGATGGAGAGACATAATATTTGAAGTATTCATTTTATTTTCGGACAAGTACCTCATCCATCATTCGCGCTGTAATTCGCGCCCGCAGATTCACCCGCCGAGTTTACGCGAAGCTTGTGAAAATCTGCTCTATTTCGCGAACACTCTGGACAATAACGGTCGACCTTACGAGGCTAAATGTTCGCCTCTCTTCAAAGATACACAGAAAAGCATTCAAAGCAATTAGCCAAAAATCCTTCTCATCAAAAACTCCAATTGCATCAAGGGCCCAATGGACAATTATGCAAAGTGGTTTTCTTGGCGTAAAATATCTCAGAATTCAATGGCAAGGCTTTGCTAATAAGCCCTCGCCTTCATGTCCCAATCAATGCCCAGTGTATATTAAAGAGGTAGGTTATTCTAGCTGATTTAACGTTGTCAAACCAGGCGTATCTCGACGCTTTATTAATGTCCTTAATAAAGACTTGTCATCCATAATTCTGTCTTGTTCCGGAAGTATGCTGTCATTGGCCTACTTATGACTGGATGCGCATGTCTGGCAACACTAATTCATTTTCCATAAAGAGCTTAGAAAGTACTTAAATGTCTACTTATAGGGTGTAATTTTGTTTTGACGCGCCAAGTCGTTTTATCCATGTAAAAGATGGGGTTGTATAATTATTTTCTTACTGGATGTCAAAAAGGCTTAGGTTGTTCATAAAGATTCCTACTGTCAGATATTACGTTTGCTAATTGGACAAACATATATCCGAAAATAAACTTCAGTAAGACCTGAAATTGTTTTTGTCCAGGTAACCAGTTAATTGCTAAATGACTACTGATGAAATCTGAAAATGTAATAGAATTGTAAAAAATGTGGTGGAATTGAGAAAAAATTGACAGTAATGTAAAAATAAGATAGAAATATGATAGAAATGTAAAAATGTGATAGAAATGTAAAAATGTGAAAGAAATGTAAAAATGTATTAATAGAAAGGAAAAAAATTGATAAAAATATGAAGATGTGATAGAAATGTGAAAATGAAGTGCATCTATTTAGAGTTATCTTGTTTAAAAGGCATTTAGAAGCTGGGAACATAACAAAAGCATGACTATCGTGGATTTTTAACTTCTAGTTATCAATATATTCCTGATGAGCTATATTAATTAAAGAAGTTGACAATCTATCGCAGTCATGTTTTTATTTTTTATAACTATCAACACAACTTTTTTTAAAATGTACAATTGTTGTATTCGAACCCGAGACAAGCGCTACCGACTGAGCTATTTTTATATATATATATATTTATCAACATAAGAGTACAGATTTTTACTATAAGACTGAAACATATCAAAATCAGTTTTCCTGACTTACTTAAACAGTAAACAGTTTCTGTTAATATGTAGATGATAAAGACTTTATGTTAGTGACTCTGTGTCAGTGAATATCGCACATACAAATTTGCAGCCTTTACTGGGGTGAATTTGGGGAGGTTACGTCGTGAGCTACCTACCATAGCATAGTCTGATGGGTGCTGGCCCTGCTAGCTAGTGAACGGGGTTCGAGTCCCGATGAAAGCATGTTATTAGTTTCTTTGTTTACATAATTCAAATATAAATTAAAATCCAAAGCTTGTTTGTAATATCTCTTAACGCATTTTGTTGTTGTTGAAACCAGTTGAAATGCGTGCTGATTTTTTTTCTCGCGAGATTTCCTGCACCATGTGTTCCGTTTTTTTTTTGTTTTTTTTTTAAACTTTATTCCAATGGGAGGGGTGAGCAGTGCTCATAGTGCTTCTCGCTAAACATTGCATGGTTTACATGTAAAAATATTTTTGGAAGTGCAGAAAAGTATTGACAGAAGGTGCAGATATAACATAAAATTAACTATACCTCTTAAAACAAAATAAATTTTGCTAAAAACTTAGCTGGTTAAAAATGAAATAGCTTTGAAAACGACTTTAAACGGCACCAAGACAGAAAACACCAATACCTATCCTTACGTAACTACACCAATCCCTAATAGTAGGGTCAGTCTCATAGTAAAAATCTCTATTCTTTTGTTGACAATAATCTTCACATTTTGTTTTTATTGAACATGTGGGTGGTGTGCTTTGGTGTATAAATAGTGTTAACAGCCTTGGTAATAATAGATTCACAATGATCATCATTTAAAACCTGCTAGGGTGGCTAATACTGGTTTGACAAGCTGTCTAAAAGTTTTTATACATTCCACCAATCTGCCTATAAATCAGGCAATTTGTCGTTTATTTGTCAAAGCCTAATTACATGTATATCGCTTTATCATCTATCCGGTCTCTATGTTATAAAGAGAAGAGTCGATACGCCCAACGTCTAATAAGCAGAAGAAGGAAAGCATGTTGATCATCACTGGAGTGACGTAATCCGCTACTTAATAAGTCAATAATAATAACTTCCGTTTCTAGTCGTTACAGACCCAAGTATATTTTGTTTTGTGCTTTACTGGATTAATGTACATAAACACTGTCTGGTATGAAATAGCAACTTTAGAGTACTTTGATTGGTTGATGTATTTGTCGAAAAAATCTCATCCAATCAAAAGCTGCTCATTTCGATAATCGCCTAAAGCCGTTACCACAAATCTCATCATGTGAATTCAACTTACTTATTATTCTTTTCGTTTCACTTGTTTGATTTATTAATCTCTCATTAGCTATATTTTTTCCCATATGTATCGTGACATTACCAGTGTACCGGAACCGGAAATGATTTGTCTAGTAAAATAACTCTCAACTTTTTAATAAATAGGAGTTTTCAAACTGGTCTATTTATGTGTCTTATTTATGATAGACTTTGGGTTGTTCAATGTCGCATCTTTTTGTTTAAGGATACTGAATTAAATTATCGGTTTAAATCTGGCTACCATGTGATGGGGTGGCATCCTCCTGTGCCCTGCTGCCCTCTGAGCTAAGTGGCATCAGGAAGCAGATGTGTTGTGTGGTGTCCTATGTTTGTCCTGTAAATGTATTGTGGCGTCTTCTATGTTGCCATCTCTTAGGGTGGGTTTACTGCGCCCATTGGGCTGGCACGCCGTCATGTAAATGAAATAACCTTAAGTACGGCGTAAAACCCAAATCAATCACATTATAGCCATATTTCTGTCTCTCAATAGTTTTCTTAATTGATCGCAAAACGTTTGACTTTTTATCATTGTTTAGTCAACAATTTCCAGCATTGAAAATGTACCACACAGCAAGATTTATTGACGACAGCACAGGCTAAGTTCGATGCATTTGTGTCCACAAATTCTCTTTTTATTAAGAGGAACTTTAATTCTAGAACTCTTTTAGGTAATTGCCAGGGAGTCATTGGAATGGCTTAGAGTTGAGTCAAATGTGCAAAAGCGGAAACAGAACTCCTATGGAGAACCGTTTGGTTAGCACGTAAGACATGCGCGGCCAGCTAAACGTCTCTGGTGTAATTTCCAGCAGCCGGCCCCTTAGATTATAGGCCGGTGTTTCTTCGCAGTTTTTATGATCATTTTTGCCGATGCCATCCGCTTGTAAGGGGGTCTTTGCACGTTTAGCAGGCAGTCGCGCTAAACTGCGCGAAGATCCGCGGTTGATCTGCCACTCATCGTGGCCCCGCTATTTCCACTGATCACACCATCGAGATGTTTGTCCGAGACACATCTTCAGAGCCCTACCCTATTAGTCTAATCGCAGAAAATTGCTCCCATCTCGATTATGGCCAGCACTCCGACAAGCACTCTCGGTGGAAAGGCGATCGGAAATTCGCTGTACGTGATTCTGCCGGGCAGTACAACTCTCTCCACTCACGAATTTTGGCAGCCATAATGATGGGGAGTGAATATAGGAAGGAAAAAGGACTTGTCAATAACCGCCCAAGATCGTTCAACTTCCCAGCCCAGATCAGTAGCAACCGATATGGTGATGGTTTGAGGTTCAAACTGAAGCTGTTGAACGCACGGTGAACGCACGTACAATCTAATAGAATCAGAGGGATTAAATGCGATTTAATCGAGTTGGAAATTAAGATTTTTCGCTGGGTCCTCTTGTCGAATCGGCCCGTCTGTCACGACCTTGCAAATACAATAGCCCTGTAAGGGATCCCAGTGACCTGGTCACAGTCTCTAAAGCATGGGGCGGGTAATCCCCTTCCTAAAGCACACGTCCTTATTCCCTTATGTCACCATATACTGTTTCAACATGAAGAGAATGTGTCCAAGCTGGAAGCTATGGTGAAGTTAGCGAGTCTTTTAAACATATAAACACGAAAAAATACGATTGTTCTGGCCTGTGGTGAATACCTTTTTGGTTAAGATTTAATTTTATCAAAATGACTGTACCGAGAAGAAAAGAACGTGTAGATGGCATTTGGTAACATAATGCTCATATAAGGGTACCACAATATGATAAAGCAACTATACCAAAACTAGCCTTAACTAGTCTTAACGGCAAATTGTAAATATAACCGAAAATACGTTTTTTTTATTATTTTCTCTCTCGACTTTTTGGTTATATAATACGTTAACTACATAAATTAGTATACGGTTCTTGAAGCAGTTTCACAAAGGCTTGCGACGTTTCGAATTTGCAGTTACCGCGACGACACAATGCTTTTAACACCTGGCATCATAGCAACTGTGTACGCGTGAAAACTGGTCCCAGAAATAACATTCCTGGAATCTACAGCTATTCAGCAAATCCTATTTCTAAAACGGTTCACGCTTCATCGCTTTGGAAGAAGTGGAACAGCCTTAACTATAGTGTAAGGCGTAACACTCCTACGGGGTTCCATAACTAAGTCTTTGTTGAACTGTCTATGTTGTTTAAGGCTATATAGTACTCTTCGCGGTTACCCGGTAGAAAACACAGTTTCCATTATACTTGTAAAACCGAGCCTTAGAAGAAACCATAAAACTTTCACTTCGGAGCTGCCGAAAGACAATACCGTATTTATAGGGATTTCCAGGAGATAGCGTATCAGATAATCTGATTGAACAATACTTTGAAGGAACACACTACCTTGACTCAGCTGAAACTCCACAGTAATGACAGCTGTGTTCGGTGAAAGTTTGTAAATGGTTGCTTGCTGATTGACTGTTTTAGAACAAGACTTTTAAAAGCAATATTTAGTTATACGTTCATATAGGCCGAAAATGGGTTAATTGAGTTCTGCGGGCTTTGGTCTAAACAGCAATGTTCTCTTAGTCTGCTTTAGTTTTTCACAAAGACTTTCTTTACTCGTGGCGGACTGTATCTCGGGCTTGTTCAGTTTCTTGGTCTTCTAGATAATTAAACTCCTATGATACAAATAATCAGCTGTGCGTGGAACCAGGCAGATTTTGTTTGCTTTGACGTCTTACAAAGAGTTTATCGTTTTGTTTCTTTGTTTGAGTGGCGCTTCACTCGGCGTGCCAGTCCAATTGGCGAAGGAAACCACCCTAATCGACACTTTCAACACAGAAGACACAACAGTACATTTACAGGACGAAAAAATGGACACCATAACAAATAGACTTCCTTATTCCCGTTAGCTGCTCCTGGTCCTTGTAGAGAAAACAATACACAGGTGGGGAGGGGGATGCCTCTATCGACGATGTAGGCTGTTTAAATTATTGTTATCGATGGTAAAAGACAGACAAGCCCAATAGTCACATAATTTTGTTTAATTTAGAATTACAAGTCAGGTCCGTTTTGTGCACCAAATCTCCGGAAATTCACTTTTTAGTATCATAAATGTTACCATAGCAACTAATGCTGCAGAAAATATTTGAAAACAGTATGATTGGTTGATTTTACTCGTGATTTGTTATATATATTCACATCTGTCTTGAGTATTGTCTAGTAAATTTAATACAAAACTATCTTTAAAATTTCAAGAACAGTGTTATATAAAATTAGTTCAAGGGGCCAAGCACTTATCAGACTATATGTTCGATCAATTTTCAACCTTGTACAATGATACTTGTATATACATGTGGGACAAGAGCTAAGATGGCACAGGTCCTTGAATGCAGAACAGATATTGCTAAAAACAGTCTTTGGTATTACGAGATAAGAAGTAAATGTTTTGTCCGATTTCATATTGTTTCGGTCGGTCGACAATTCTCTGTGGAACGGTGATAGCACGTACTTCAGACGAATTTAGTTGTTAGTTTGTATCAATGCCGGCGTAAACCCTATTGTCTATGTCACGTGCTTCGTTGGCTTATTACTTATGGCAGTGGGTCAGTGTGTATGTATATGTAAGTGTAGGCAGTTCAATTAAAGTTCCCTGGTGAACAAAAAATAACAACAAATAATAACACTATGATTCTTTTTATAGGATCGATTTGGCAAACGCGTCATAGCACAGAAATCCTTATAGAACATCGTCAATATACCTGACCCAGTTGATCTGAGTATGGTCTGATTAAACTATTATTGTTTAAAAACAGTGTAATTCCAATCACGCTGGTCTTAATTATACAAGGGAAGTTTTCCGGTGACTGCAGAGATCGCTGACTTTTATAAGGTTTCTTCTCGGTTTTCCATCTAATATAGACAATGTCATGTGATCATACACGTGACTCGACCTTGAGCACGATTTCAATTGCAATCACATTTTAAGACGTTGTATAATTTTGAACAATAGTTTGAGCGTTCAGAGATGTTGGTTGGTCTTTGCTTCCTCATATTCAAAAACTGGTATTTACTCTCAATGCAGTTTCCATAAAATAAAAAAAATAACAATTCAGCAAATTGACCAGCTCTATTATTGAAAACACAAGAAATGTAATTCTAAAGAAGGACAACTGTCATTTCGACTCACTATTTCATCATTTATTATATAGAACATATTACATAATGAAGTTTGAAAACCATTGACATTAGTCGAGTAAGCGATGAAAATTATAACCCTGGGCTGGGTTGCTCAAAAGATAACACAGGTTTAAGTTTATAACGTCACAAAGAAAGTACATTATGACGTGACGTTGTACAACAATAGTTTAAAGTTAACACCGCTTTGAACAACCGGCCCCTGATCAAGACACGAAGCATTGAGTAGGCTATAACTTTTAGCATTCCCGTGAGCAATAAAATATAGTATTTAAACTTTCATGTGTAAAATTATTTTTATTATTTACATTGAATAAATCATACGACATCACATGAGACCTACGGTTTTCAGAAAGTTTCAACCAGACTAGTTAGGACCAGCAAACCATTTCTCGATTCGTAGAGTGACTTTGTTGCGTGTTAAAATGAAGTGCGTTTTTCTGCAACGTCATTTAAGCAGCGAAGTCCGTTGGCGCACTACATTTCGAAATGTAATAACAAAGTGTTATAGCTTCTGACCAAATTTTTAAGTTAAAAATTTACACCAGTTATTTTCAAGATAAACCCTGTTTCTAAAACAGCTTATAAAATGTGAAAAGAACAACTGTAACCGTTAAATAAATACAATACCCAATGAAAACATAGTTTATTTCCTTGTTTTAGCCTGTGTTTTCTTCCGTAGTATAGCAAATGCTCGCAACTGTGCGCGTGTTGAAACGCACAGAGAGTGAAAAACATTTTGTAGTGGTCCGCAAAAGTATTCTGTGTGCGACCTGTACCTCGTGACCTAAAATACAGGTTTCGACTTCAAAGTTCCGCCTTCAGTAGGGATGAGCTAGCAAAGGTTTAAACTGGTGTCTTTGAAGCTTGAAGTGTCGTGTTCAAAGTGTCACCTAAGCATAGAAAATCCCTTGTAAACTTTCCTGAAACCGCAAATCTCTGGGGCAAAATCACATCCTGTACTCTTTCGAACGAAAAAAGTCTGAGTTTCGTTTAATTTAAGCGAGAAAGTAAAGGCCGAATCGTCCCTTATAGCAATTACATTGGACTATTCTTTCACTATATATATAGCCTATGAATTCATTGCCAGCGACATAGGCAAAAAGGTTACCATAAAAACATATCAACCGGACTACTTTTATACTATTTTTAGCTAACGCATTAGTTTCAACGGAAAGATTTTATCATGAGCACCCAAAAAAATGAGAAGTTAATTATGTTTAAACGAACGTGAACATATCCATGTTAACTTTTTCGGAGGTTAGATATACATGGATGTGACATCACACGAGTGCGAGAGAATCTCCAAGTTCAAACGACTAAGGGCTTATGTTGTCTTTACACCTTCGAAATTAAGACTGACTTTATCATAAAAGTTTTATTCTTAGGGTGTTATCGCTTCTATGTTTAGTAGATTATGTGAAACCTAATACGCTTGAAAACTTAGAAATTCCGTAATATCTTAACTCTGTGTCTAAGGACGTGTTAGGCAATAAGATAAGCACTCCATCTCGTGTGATAAATCTCACAGAAATACTAAGACCCATATCAATGAATACTAAGGACTAGTTTGGCTTCCAATAATATTAAACAAACTTATTTCAACAAACAGAGTATAAAAATAGAATTGATAAGACCCAATCTTGTCTATTTATATTGTAAATCGGTATGAAAAAGGAAAAAAACGTGCCTCCACTGGGAATCGAACCTGGAACCTTTGGCCAAAAGGACCAATTAAAAAAAGACAAGTTTAGTGGTTCGCCACTGAAAGCCAGAAGTATATAAGTTATCACATGGGATTCAATTTGACACAATGAATATCACCCGATTCACTCAAAATCAATCACAGGAGGTCGGAGCATAATAATAACCACACCACATAAGTTGAAGTTTTATAATCGTTTTAATGTCTCTACATCGAATTGTTAATATTTATTTAGTGCTACAAAACTATAACTATCCATACTCGACAGAAAATAAATCAAAAGATTAAATTTAAAATGTTTTAACAACATTTTTGTTACAAATCCAATGGTATGATCTGTAGAACATTGTATGCACAATAAACAGTAGATGCCCAGTTCTTGGTCGTCGTTAGTCCGCACTATCTAAGTCGATAAGTAATAATGGGCGGGGTTGTTCAAAAGTTAAATACACAGCATAGAATATGACTTACTCGAAAGAAGGAATTCATGTTGGTATAGATAATATAGTTCGGCTTTATTATGCCATCATCAGTTAAACATATACAGAAAAAGGTATGGGACTTGGATGGTTTTCCAGAAGCCAGATAAGTTTTGAGTAAAACATTGGGCCACATTACATATATGGCTATTGAGCTGAACAATGAGCGTAAGAACTGTACGCCATACGGATTATTTGTTTGATTGGGGTTTTACGCCGTACTCAAGGTTATTTCATTTATATGACGGCGTGTCAGTCTAATCGGTGAAGTAAACCACCGTAATCGACGCTGGCAACATGCAAGAAAGGACAACATATTTACATAACATTAACAAAACAGGACAATCGGCCTCCTGTGCCCCTTAGCTGAGAGAGCACCAGGGCACAGGAGGCTCCCACCCAACCACCCGCACGCCACATGGAAAGGCTATGGCCATCGTGATGATGATACGTTGGCCAATCGAAAAAAAACATAGATGTTATTTTAACAAGTGAAAATACGTTCGATAAATACTGGCGAAGAGGTGCCGCGCTGCGAGGGCTGTTAGTTTGAATACTGGTTTAGCTCAATCCATTATAAACCATGTTGTTTAAATATTTCATCTTGTTTAAACTTGACCACCAATATTTCTTAATAATGCAAAGTTGTATTGTTTACGTAAATATCGATCAGCATATGCCTATACCTAAAATCGACGTTACAATAGACACTGAAACGATGTGACTACAATGATTAAGTTCGGTTTTCAGTATACTTATTTCTCTCAGTTTCCATGGAAACCATCAATTAATGTACTGTTCTAAATATTTCATTTTCTTTATTTTCAAGGCTGAACCATGAAAGTAAACCTGCGAAAGATCTGACAAGATGATGGCCGAAGCATGGAAGCTACATTAGAAAGATCTGACAAGACCACGGCCGTGGCATCAAAGTGAACCTCTGAAAGATCTGACAAGACCATGGCCGTGGCATGAAAGTTAACCTGTGAAAGATCTGACGAGACCATGGCAGAGGCATGAAAGACAACCTATGAAAGATCTGACAAGATCATGGCCTTGGCATGAAAGTTAACCTGTGAAAAATCTGACAAGACCGTGACCGTGGCATGAAAGTAAACCTGTGAAAGATCTGACAAGATCATGGCCGTGGCATGAAAGCTAACCTGTGAAAAATCTGACAAGACCGTGACCGTGGCATGAAAGTAAACCTGTGAAAGATCTGACAAGATCATGGCCGTGGCATGAAAGTATTCCGGTGAAAGATCTGAATAGACCATGGCCGTGGCATGACAGTAAACCTGTGAAAGATCTGACAAGACCATGGCCGTGGCATGGAAGTGCTCCGGTGAAAGATCTGACAAGACCGTGACCGTGGCATGAAAGTAAACCTGTGAAAGATCTGACAAGACCATGGCCGTGGCTTGAAAGTGTTCCGGTGAAAGATCTGACAAGACCGTGACCGTGGCATGAAAGTAAACCTGTGAAAAATCTGACAAGACGTTGGCTGTGGCATTTTATATGGTTAGTATTGCTCACTAGTAAAGCATGTAATAGGGCCTGTAAGTCACATCTTAGGATGAAAGAGATTTCACGAGATTCATTCCAGGTTCGACTAGGATTATAAGCTACTGTTTTTTTTAGTTATGACCTCGCACGGAAAGTAAAAAAAGGTGACAATTATCCTGTCTGGTCCTATAACTGCACCCGAGGAAAAATAAAATACCACCCTGATAGACTGCTGTTCAAACCGTACCGCTTGAGTTTCAAAGTCCAGTAGATGCGAATTGGACTATACAAGATGAATAATACCATATAATAGTTATAATTCAAGTATTAAGATTCACCTCAACCGTTTTAAAACTCTAATACTCAGCCTTCATATGAGTGAAATAACCTTAAATATGGCGTGAAATCCCAACCAAACAAACAAATCATCCAATACGACCCTAAACCATAAAGGCGAAGCCAATCTCAATGTAAACGCTATATTTAATTAAAATTGAGTATTTAAGAGAGGCAAAATTCAAGACGTTTTACATGAAGGTATATTATGGGATGGCTCAATTGTAGGCATTTGATAAAAACGATGTAATAGTTTATTTAAAACAAAAACAGGCTTAACCTTTAGAAATGTAATAAAATCAAGAATTTATATAACAATCAAAACGAAAAAAAAATAGCTTTTTGTAAAACATAGAATATACAATTTTGAAATCATTAAAAAAAACTGTTTAATGCATTAAATGTCTGATTGCGTAAGAAAAATAACATTTGGCATTATGAATTGACGTTTGTATGAACTTTTGACCTAAATCGGGTCGCTGGCTAGCTCACACCTTTCCGTTATGTGTAGAAAGTAAATCGAACCTTCGTGGCCATGTAATATATATATCGACACCAAGTAACAACTTATGTTCAATGCCGGTCGATTGACTTATGGTACGGTTTATAGATCAACGTTAACCGTGTCACAGCTACAAGCTGTTACATATACAGGGTGTGGGAGCTGTCTGTATTACGGCTCTATGTCACACATGATCACACCCTTACCAAACCCGAAACTGTTGATGGTTTACACTGTTACACCTTTGATATTGTATTAACAATGGACATGAACTGCTCAGCTCAGTGTATGGGTAGTTTAGTTAAAGATTCAGAACGCGTTTTACATATATACATTGTATGAAAGTATAGTAAAGATTGCTTAGATTTTCATTTTTTGTCGTATGTTATTTACATACATTAAGGAAGAAAAACGTGGGTATCTCCTTTCAGATTCGAACTCTGCAACTTTGGCTTGCAAGGCAAAAACTTTATGTAACACAAAGTTATCATTCATAAAAAATACATATGTGTTCGGATATATATATATATATATGCTAGGGTTTCTTTCAACCTTAAGTTTGACTTCTAAGAAACATGTTGAATCAGTATACATTATAACATTAGAAGGTTTATTCCAGCCCGAGTCTTACAATATATTTTTACACCCAACGTCTGATTGGTTCAATGGGCAAAGGCTGTTAACAATATCTGATCGTATAGCCCGCACTGACGGGTGATAAATGTAGGATTGGGGGTAATAAAAACAATTTGTGCTCTGTAGAGTTAGTCCCAGTCGCTATCGCTTTCTAATTCAATGATTTCAGTGTAATTCAATGGAATTTCTATCACTCACGGGGTCGTGCATAATCCTAGCTTTCACCATTGATTGGCTAAGCCTTGTTTCCAGCTGTGTCATAAATCCACCGCATTAACTAGTATCTCTTTGGGAGTTTAAATGTACTTTTCTTCAGCCTGTGTGATGGCTTTATTTATTTTCTGATTTTTGCAGGATGCACTGAGGGTTATTTCACATATTTGTGAAAGTATTTAAAGTGCACATTTTCCCTCATCAGTGAGAGACAAGTTTCTTCGTAATTATATGTAATTTTGTCAGAATTTTATCTTTTAAAAATGGTAAAGGTCGGTTAACCCCTTAAATAGGATGCTACGACATTTTTTTTTTATCTAGGATCGAAATGTTAGGTTTTCTCACGTGCTGTAATTTCGACCAATTTAAGAAAAAGTTTAAAATAGACAGACAATCTGACGTCTTCGCCAGACAATAATGTTAAGGTAATTGCAGTAGAAGTTTAATATGGTCTAGCTGTATGTGAAAGCGTGGGTTAGTTATTTTTCTAATAGACTGTGATTTCCTTATTATTGTTAAACTATTTGGTCTCGTGGCGGGCCAACCGATACAAATGTTTCCAATTGTCACAGTAAAAATAAAACGAAATTGAAGATTAAAAATATATCATTTAAATTTGACATATTTTATATAAATAAATATTGGTGACACATGAACGGTTTCACGCGATGTTAAAGAGGAAGGAAACAAAAAACAAGTCCGAGTCAAATTGTAGAGTATATCAAGTTGTTACTAAAATTGCTACTATATTTGTTTTAATATAACTCCTTTTCCGATGACAACCAATTCTACTGAACTAATGTAAGTAAAATGTATGGTGGACTGTTCGTGCTACATTTCTTGTAGTGATCGTGTCATTGAATAAATGTATATTAAAATGTTGTTGATCAGATATATAACTTTATTCTGTCATTTGTACAGGTTCTGAGTTGCAAGGGTTAAATTTTGAGTAAATTGGAATATTTTTATCTGCAAGTACTACATAAATAAATCATGACACAAACAGTTCACCATACATTATACTTACAGTAGTTCAGTTTAAGTGTCTTTCGATGGAAAACAAGAAATGTAAAAGCAGTTTTGTTAACTTTGAAGGGTCTGTAATTTGACTATGACTTTGTTTTATTGTTTACTTCTCCTTTAAGAAACAAACAGTCGTCGCGGGTTCCAAGTAATACGACTTATTGGTCGACTGAATATTAGCTGCATGAATAGAATATAATATGTAGCCAGCAGTAAAAAAAATAATTATTATCGCACTGTTCCTTTACAAAGGCAGTAGAAATAAACCCATGCAAATCAATTATTACATAAAAAACAACAACAGCCAAATTATTTGTTCTTTTGTTGGTATAGTAGTTCCTTGTCAATAAGCTATATTCGGATAGAGGTATTACAAGTCAATTAGCCAATCAATCAGTCAATTTACAAAACAATTAATCAATAAATTAAAGCGGGGGCCAGTCAGGAAATCCATCAATGAACCAACCAACTAATCCACCAATTGAATTCTTTAACAGAAGCCAGGTGTTCCACAGATCAGTATAGAGTAACCTAGAATAAGAGAAACCTCCGAACAAGAAAGTCACGTTAGTGTAGATAATATATTTTGGCTTTATTACTTTTAACTATATGTTTAACTTATGATGACATAATAAAGCCCCGAAATACATTATCTATAGGTCAGATCAGTTTTGAGTAACATAGAATAACAGAAATTCCAAAACACCAAACTATCTATACCAACATGACTTCCTTGTTCGGAGTTTCTGTTATTCTAGGTTACATGATCTATACCAACTTGCCTTCCTTGTCCAGATCTTCTCTTATTCTATGTTACAAAATTCTTTGAGCACTGGGGCTTTGGTTATATAAAAAATAAGAGGAACAACGAAATAGGCCATATTAAAAGACATAAAGGCCGTCTATACGGATTTTTTTCTTGCTCTATATCACTTGAAAACGATCTGTGGAATTACTGGCTTTTGGGCTATGCTTTCTCCCTTCATATATACACCGAATTTAACATTGTGGACCGATTACAAACGGACATTGCTTATATTTATACAAGCTCGTGTAAAATAAATGAAACTGTTCAAAGGTTCCGTAAAATTTGTCAGGCATGCAAGCAGTCACAATCCAAAAGCTTCGTGTGACCTTGACCTTGGCAATTCCACGCATTCTGCACGTTGTGTTCTGATCACGTGTACAACTCTGGTGAATTCTAAAATAGACGTCGAGTTAATAACGTTAAGGTATTGGCCGGCCATCTTGTTGTACGCCTTAAAAAAAGTTATCATTGTGTGCAGTTTGCGAGTAGATTTACAGCTGATCTAGTGGTACCACTTCACCATTTTATATGTTTTCTGTGCCTTTTTTATGCGGAGACTTGAATCGACCTGCGACAATGTTTTTGTCTGTTAAATTTTAAACCAGTTCGTAGTCAAATTTAAAAAGTCGATTCATCAAATTTTTCGGGGAAACAGTTCTACGACAAAGGTAAAGATGGCTTGTCAATACATAAGTACTGGTATCCGTCTCAATCTCAAGAAAGGTACAAGCTTATTTTAGTGTTACCCTGGTGTTAATGACGTCACCGACCTCGCTAGACTATCTGCTATCCGACTCCTTCGTTTGTTCTCCGTCCAATGTCACCTTTCGACAGTTATGTTGTCAAACACATCATATTTCTTTCCGAGAACATTTAAAGTTAATGCAACACGTGTAGCTATACTCTTTTTCATAGGTCACAACTTTTGTTATTAGATAAGTTATCAAACTGAATGACCCACTAAGGACTATAGATATATAAGGGAGTTTTCCGGGGCTGCTGAAATAGCGGACTGGTTTTTATGAGGTTTCTGCCAGGTGTTCCACAATACGCTGTCAATGCCAGTCGTCAAATAAGTGAAATACTCCTAAATATGACGTTAACACCAATCAAATAAATAAACCAAACATAATGATACTCTTTAATACTAAGCAAAACAATCTGCGCATGTGTATATGAACACGTGCAATTATTTGTAAGCTTCTAAATTAGTTGCCAATCTAGATTTTTTTAAAAGTTTTCACAATTGTCCAAGTTTACCACGACATTGAATGCATTTTAAAAAAAACTACAAACAACAAAACGCTATTCCACGGCATATTATCTCTTAAATAAACAAAAGTATACAAATAAACGTACCATTTCTGGAAAACCAAAATCTGGAGAATTGGGCGAAAATGCCAACATTTTTTAAGAATTTTATTTCAGAATAAAAACATGTCAGGAGTGTGCTTTAGCAACTAATTGTTTATCTTAACAGTCTTATGTTTAAAAGTCCGGATTGGTTTCTCAAACGGAGCTTTACAATGTCTTTCCCTTCACAACTGTTACAGTACACTGATACATGTGATTCGGTGACAGCAGTTTGGAAGAGTGGTGTTCTGACTGTGTGGACAACTGTCTGTATCCTGTTTGAGTCAGGTCCCCTAACTTCAGGTCCCCTAACTCCAGGTCCCCTCAATTTGATTGTGGACTTTTATTGTCAAATAGTTTTTGCCTATTGCATTAACCATTATTAAAAAAATATTCTTCATAAAAATTGTTTCGGAATAATGTTGTTCAGTTCAATAAAGGGCATACTGTTTTGAGGCAACTATAATGAATATTTGTTGAATAATGTTTCATTTTACAGAGGTATCTTCTATATGGCAGTGTGCAATTTGAGGGACCAACTGACTAACAGGATACTGAAAGTTACTGAAGAACATTGTTCATGATTGCTGTGTGCAGTATATCTACTCGGACACTTTATTGTTTGTTTGTTTTCTTTCCCTCTAATGATCGAGTTAATAACCGAACGGATTTCACACAAGGACTTTGAGGCGAGTTGGAACCAGCAATCTGAAAACAAAACAAAATAAAATGTGGAAAATGGATTAACGAAAAGACATTAACAATTAGAAATAACAGTGATTGCATGCATATAAAAAAAAACTATTTAGTAATTCGTGTGTTGTTCTTTTTCAGAAGATGTCACCTTTGAGGATTGGTGTGACAGAAAGACATAATGGGGAAGATTACAAACTGGGATGGTGACCCGAGGTATACAGTATCAGGTCACCTTTGAGAACTGGTGCGACAGAAAGACATAAAAGGTAAAGATTTCAAACTGGGATGGTGACCCGAGGTATGCAGTATCAGGTCACCTTTGAGAACTGGTGCGACAGAAAGACATAAAAGGTAAAGATTTCAAACTGGGATGGTGACCCGAGGTTTGCAGTATCATGTCACCTTTGCGGATTGGTGTGGCAGAAAGACATAAAAGGTGAAGATTACAAACTGGGATGGTGACCCGAGGTATGCAGTATCATGTCACCTTTGCGGATTGGTGTGACAGAAAGACATAAAAAGTGAAGTTTACAAACTGGGATGGTGACCCTTGGTATGCAGTATCATGTCACCTTTGCGGATTGGTGTGACAGAAAGACATAAAAGGTGAAG
>JAVFBZ010118532.1:0-22622 GCA_032466195.1 Katharina tunicata | reverse complement strand
ATGCTTTATTACAATTTACAAGTGCATAAAACAAAAATGACTTGCCAAATTGTTCAATATTATGAACAAACTTTCCTTAAACCATTTAATATAAGTAGAACAATATGTAGATTAAGTTTAAATAATTGTTGTACCACCACTAATTACAGCCTAAAAATTTAGACCATAACATTTCACATTACTGTTTGAGGTACGTCATCTCGGATACCCGGTATTGTCTACTTGCTTGCGGCACTTAAGAAAAATGACTGACAGGCTTCCTATCTTCTATTTAAAGTTTAATAGGCATTTAATAATGTGGCTTGCCTCAACTCTGCAGTGCACTGTTGCTAGAGTTGTATACTACATGCATGTTCCTCACGAGAAAGGCATAGCTGACCAGTATAGTTCGCTAAGAGTGCAGGTGGCCTGCAAAATATCTGACATAGGCGCAGAGTTGAGAAATTATTATTCCACAAAGCCTGTTTTGGGGGCCCAAGAGGCTTTAAAAAAGCAGGTAGGAAGTTTTTCAGTCATTGTTCTTGAGTTGCAAGAGCAGCTAGACAAAATGTCTTATTTATTAGGCAACACTCATTTGGACGCAATCACCTTGTCAAAATTGCCACAAGTTCCTCAGGCCTTGCTTGTATTTTCTCCTTCTCCCAGTCCTCTAAAATAGATGTCAGTGTCGACATGGAATCCAATGCAGCCATTTTGTTTACCCTAACTGACGCTTGATAATATCAAACAATTCCAGACAACAATATACACGATGTGGATGACAGTCCGTCCAAATAAGCGGTTTGTTTCAAACCACGTGCTTTTGCAGTGTTATGTTGTTGTTGTAAACAATTTGACACACAGCTTTGTTAGGTAAGTTATCATGTTCGCTACTAAATAAAGCAAAACAGATAATTGCTCAGGTGAAAGATAAAGCAAACCAGATCATTTCCAGAGCCCACTGAGTCCGGTCACTTAAAATTGCAGTCACTTTTGCACAACCTTTCAGTCTGTAATTAGCAAAACAAGCGCTAAACTGAGTACATTAAAGTGCTGTCTGCCAAGCCTATCTATTGTCTGCTTTGATTGGTTCAATTCGAATACAGCGCCCCCTATCCAGCATTTGCGGCGTGGGCTTTCTCTTCTTGCTTTTGTTGGTTTGCAGAGATTTAGAGCAGAAAGAATTTTTTTTCAAGAGAATCGCGCTACTTTGGTAAGTGAAATTGGTAAGTAAAATGTCACAAAAAATGGCGTTAGTATGCATTCTTAATATGAGAATAATCTGCTCAATTTTGAGGGAGAACGGCATTGATTTATTCGTGAAAAATAAGACCGAAAAATCATGAACACACAAAACATGGAGACCTTGCCTTCATACATGTGGAGCGATCAGAAATACGAGTTTGTTACTCTCAGAATTTTCTTTGCTTTTGTAAGGGTATCATCGGGAAATTTTTATGTCGGAATGAGATGTGTAATTACTTTTTTTCTATTTTTCTTTCATACAAATCTGAATAATCTAGCACAGAATCCAGTTGTCTAAATGTTATTACGTTTTCAAAATACAATTAATTAACTGCCAATAAATTTATTTCTTTGAATTTTTTTTACACATTCCATTTTTGCATTATAATAAGCCACTCATACAATAAACAAAATATAACTATCTTCTTGATCTTATGTTAGCAATTTAATGATTTAATGAATAAAATATATCTATTCAGCAAGTGAACAAGGTAGTTAATAAGGCTGAGGACTTAGAAGTTATTTTTCCTTTGTTGTTGGCGAAGGGCAGCTTCAAGATTGTATTCATGCTGTCATACATAGCACTGGAGGAACATTATCTTTCCTGCAGCAAAAACACAAAAGTGACTTCACATTTTATTGTTGACTTTCTTTGTGTTAAGAGTCGCCTACTGTTGGAATACAGCGACGTCATATAAGTGAAATACCCTTAAGCATGGCGTTAATCACCAATCAGTCAATCCTTTGTTGTTTGTATTTTTTGGTGGTATTTTGTATTTAAAGCTGCTATTTAATAAAGCTTTATATCTGGTTATGGTAATGCATTACAGCATACTATGACCATTCTATACAAATGTGTGATAATAAAGTAAGTTCCAAATGAAACCCTGGAAAGTACAACAAATGGCACAACATTCTGGAAGTGATGTTTTCTTTGTTGCTTATGTTGCGAGCTTACATTGATACTGTCATTTTGTTCTAATTGACCCTCTTGAAATAAAGTTATTATTAATTTATTATTTATATATTATTCATACTGAGAACTGGAGGAACATTATATACAACATATATACTGCGGCACGGCAGAAAACACCAATCAATCAATCAGTCTTAAGAAATCATGTTGTGATAAGTCTCAATGCAGCGATTGATTGGGAGAGTGGGAATAGATAAATATCATCATGACATGATTAACTTTTTTGATAAACAAACCCAGTGCATGTCTTTTGGGTGAGCATGGGGAGCTAAAAATAGTGTACCTAACTGTACCGAGGGGAGCCCATGCGAGAGTGAAAAATCGCTCACCTAAAATATCCAAGGAGAGTGAAATACATTCTATACTGTAATTCCATTCCTCAACCTTTTCACATATAAAAACACAACTGTAACAGTAACTGTAAATTAAGCACACAAATGGTCATACTGAATCTGGGAGTGATTTGCCAGTTTTACCACAATGCACATGTATGAACTTCACTTCATAAAATTTCAAAATTATTTCTATTCATGCCATACAGCATACTCCATGCTATTGTTAAAATTGATAAAACAAACTCAAACTGCTTTAATATGTGAAAAGGTTGCAGTATGTACAGTATTTTGTGTTTTACACCATATAATATAAGACTTTATATATGAAAAATTTTGTACATAATTATTACCATGTTTGTAACCCGGCATTGACCATGTTGAAAATAGGAAAAGTTTCAAAACCAGGCTCCTAAATTAAACCTTTCTATCTAAAACAAAATAAACACATTCATACCATTGAATAGTTGTTTTATTCACAGTTCTACATTGCGATGTATACGGTATACCACTATACACTCCTCGGGATCAAGCAAAATTAAATCATTATCAAATGATAATGTACTTGTTGATTCTAGGCTACTTAAAAGTTGAAGAACTGTGGTTGATTCCGGATCATCTTCACAGGGCACACTGACAGTTGTCTCTGAGTTTTTCGCATTCCATAGCTACGGCATGAGCTTTCGAGTTTAAATGTCGCATGACAACCAATAGACATTGGGCTTACAACACATACTCAACTACCTGAACTTGTATATATACATGTATGAAGGCTACGCAGTGCAGGCTCTCAACCCTTAAACGTTTAGTTTACAATACAATAAGTAAATTAATATAGCACTTGCAATTTCAAAAACTCACTCATTTATGTAGGAGCGCGGAAAATAGTGTGATGGCGCGCGAGAGCGATTCTAATAATTTGTTATTTTAAATTAATCATAAATAACCTGGTAGATTTGTATTTTATACAAAATAAATAAGACTTTTTCTTTGTTGTGTTTAGACTGATAATCATGCCTGCCAGGAAAGGAAAGAGAGAAGCCAGTGCCGTCGCTGTAAGTCCCTGTCTGCATTCCTTATGAAATATCCTCCTGATAGTTGGTACAAGAACCTGAGTACACAGGACTACATTTTTTTTAAAAAATGTTGTTTTATTAACATTCTTAACTCTTAAGAAACGTTCATATGAATTATACAAGCTACATTTTGGCTCAAATCTCGTCCAGAGATTGGTGTAGGCAAAATAATGCCAAAGCTTATACTAGAAACCCTTGTTTAAGATGTTGAAGATTTTACTTGGTTCTGTGTGGAGAGGAAAACAATGTATGGTTATATTTTGGATTAAAAGCCAGCAAAGACATATCTTTGTTTTAAGTTTACTTTGCAATAACATGTTCTCTAAATACACTGTTGTTTTGAATTTCTTTATACTTTTGAATTACTATATATATAACTATTAACATCAACCTGACTGTCTCTTCATTCCTGATGATGGATATGTTATATTTTGTGTTAACCTAATTTTTATTTTCTTCAGGAAACCAAGCCAGCCAAAGTGAGCAAATCAGAAGATGAAGGCAGCAGTTCAGCAACAGATAAGGTATTTATTCATTTTGTCTTAGCTATACACCATACAAACAAAGTATGAAAAGTCATCACATCAGTGAAATATTCTTGAGCTTGACATCAAACACTAATCCAATATCCAAGTATTTGATAACTTTGCTAGTTTGGTGTCTCTGTCAGTGTGTCAGTGCTTGCCATAGAGAAAGATTGGTAGCCTATTAATAACTTTGTGTTTGTTCTGTCGGGAGCCTCTAACTCCCTTTTTAGAGCCGTGACGATGCCTAGCTCGATTCCCTGTACAGGCATCACCGCATGACAAATTTCTTCACATTTATAAATATATGTGTTGGTATTTCTTCCAGTCTCCAGCAAAAAGAGGTCGCGGAAGACCCAAGCTACCAGAGGGATCAAAAAAAGAGGTCAGAACTTTGTTTTATTTTGTATTTGGATTTTTTTGTCTATCGTGTTCAAGTGCTTATACGTTATAGTTTAAGAGGAATCTGGAAGCCTATTTGTTGTGGTGTCCTATTTTTTGTCCTGTAAGTGTACTGTGAAGTCGTCTATGTCGTCAGCAACGTTTTTTATAGTTTACGCTGGCACGCCGTAACATAAGTGAAATAACCTTTAGTATGGCGTAAAATCCTACTCAAACACAAATTTGATGTGGTGTCCTGTTTTTTGTTCTCTAAATGTATTGTGGTGTCTTCTATTTTGCCGGCATCGATAAGGGTGGTTTTCTTCACAATTCAGCTGGCATGCCGTGATATAAGTGAAATAAACTTGAGTACGGCGTAAAACCCCACTCAAACATCAATTTGTAAATCTTGAAAAGAGTCTCCCTGTCAATCTTTTTGTGTCCGCCTTTCTATGACTGTTTTGGTTTCTGACTTTCCACATACTCTTCCAGGAAGATCAAGGGTTATCTACAGGTTGTTTAACATTTTCAGAAATATTTCTCAGCTCATGCTGCTTGTTAAATTCAACGACACCAGGTTTTGACTGTCGCTTTCCAAATCCGTAATTTTCACCCATTTTTCTCAGTGAATTGGTCCGTTTATTTCACTTACTCTATGTCACTAGTATTATCACTAGAAACGTCCGATGTATCCAGCAAAGCACAATCCGATTTGTTAAACGCGCTAAAAGAATTTCCACTGCTGAAAACAAATTATGCGGTCATGTTTGCTCAAAAGCAAAACTAGGATGGGATCGGATCGCCCCAGGTTTCTTGCTAAAATTGTGGAATTTCCTCACATGCTAAGAGATTCAATCCGATGAAAACTTAGCTTTTATCAACTTTTAATAATATTTGTGAAGTGTTTTCCCAAGAAATCTCCCCACTCAGTTGAATCGAGTCTTTCTCTGGACCAGGACCACTAAAGTTGCCTCAATTAATCTTGTATACAGTTCAATCCAGGCCACATTCGTGGCCCCCAGCAGCGAAACACAGATCAGATAAACAAATTTAAAAAATGAACTTTTTATATTTTCTGTTTCATTTATCAGACAAAGTCCCCATCTGGAAGACCCCGAGGCAGACCAAAGGTAAGCCAGCACTAAGAGTACATATGTGAAGCATAAATGTTAATCGTCAAATGTAGATAACCATGCCTTGGCTATATAGTTGGTTTTGTATTGAAAAGCTGAGCTTCCACTTGGTAGTCTCTTTTGTTACGAAGTAAATGAAATAAAGCCAATTGGTACCAAAAAAAGAGGATTGCTCGTTCACAAGATAAGTCTTGAGCGTTATAGCCTGAGGAAACAGGTTCAGTTCGTCTATAATGTTGACACTAGTAGTATAGATATACAGGTATAGCTGCAAGTGAACAGTTGATTTTTATGTTTTGAGTTAACCTTTACCATGCTCACAAGTGTCACCAGAAATACTGTAGTCACCAACCAGTATCTTATAGATAAAATGGCCTTGACCAATGTTCTTTTTTTTATCTGTTTTAGGGAACCACAAAGAAATCTAAGGTAATTATAACATTGATCCTTTTAGAATCAGAAGTATGTGGCAAAAGTATTGACCTTTTAAAGCATTCAAAACTTAGTCCAATAGTATTTGTCTTAGTAAAACACTAGGCATAGCCAACAGTAGCATGAACTTCTTGTGCCATGATGCTCTCGTAATGCCCATTTTCCCTTGGAGTAATTGAGGGGTGTGCTCAATTTGTCCTCTATGATGCCTAAGGTGATTTCCTTCACCACAGGGCTGTCTCGCCATCAGATTAATGAAATAACAGTGTGACATTTCATACTAAAACCACAATCAAGTAAACCGGTCACCACTGTTAGCCTTGAGTACTATTGAACAAAGCTGTGGCCATTTTGTAAGTTTACCTAAATGTCGGTTAAAATTGTGCCAAGTCATTTCACCTAAGACTTAGACCGTGAGTGTCAAGCCCTAGTAAGTTCAGATGATTCATCGACCATGTCCACAAAACAATTTCTGACCTATGTCAAAATTTTAAATGCCATTTTGCTGCCTTTTTCTAAATTGAAAACTTTGATAAGAATCTTCATCCTCAACAGGGGCTGCTCCGTGGTTGAGCACTGGACTACGGAACCCCCTTCACTGTACCCGGAATAGGTTCGATCCCCCTGTAGACCTTAGGTATATAAGGGAAGTTTCCCGGTGGCTGCAGAGTTAGTGTTGTTTTTTTACGAGGTTTCTTCCTGGTTTTCTACCATACACCGGCAACACAAATTATTAAGATTAGTAAGTCGTCATATAGGTGAAATACTCTTGAGTACGAAGTTAAACACCAATCAAACAAACAAACAAATCGTCATCAACAGCTGTCAAGTCTTATAGGTCATAAATGTCTTTGGTATGTTTGAGTTAGGACACAAATAACCCAAAAATACTGTAGAAGTACTCTGCCATCAATAAAGTAAAAAAAGCTTGTGTGCGGGGTGAACCACCAAAGAAACAACAATCTGGCCTCATGGCAAGTAGGTATGCTACTATTTCACAATCACTAAGCTGTTAATTTTTTGCCTAACAGTCGCCAGCTAAGAAGGCAGCAGGGAAGGGACGTGGTCGTGGACGCCCCAAGAAGGCTGCAGATGCTGATTCCTCTGCTGAGAATGAATCTGCTGGAGCTGACCCTCAGTCTGAAGACGAGGAACAGGTATGTAAACACAGATTTAAGCACGGACGTTGTTATCATAGGAGCTGAAGTATGGCCCAGGACAGGTTCAACCTTACCATTTCTCTTCATCACACAGGTATAGCAGTGAAGTTAGTCCAGAGAGTTTTGACCAGATTTCACTATTTTCCATGTGTAATTTTTAGGATAAATGCCTGTATTTTGTGGGTCACAAAGTCAGCATAACGGAAAACGAACTGTATTGGTAATGATGTCACGATTTCATATACACAACGACTATAACATTGTAGTAAATTGGATTTTATACAAAAACATATTTTGATGCTGATATTTTACTGTTTTGAAACTTAAAACAAATGCCAGGAAACTGATTTTGAAGGTTTAATTTTAAGGACATCCAGACATTTATACAAATACTTCTGTCCAGTTTACCATCCACAATAATATTGACTGTTATCAATGGTCAAAAAATCTTGGGCATGGTGCTAGACACCAAGCAAACAAATAAATAAAAAAGTAATTTATTATACCCAACTTAGCACAGATATTGTCCGATGCTTGTCATAACCCAAGGGGCTACTGAGCATTTCCCATGAAGATCAGTCCATTGAGAATATAAAACTTAAAAAAAAGATCATTGATACTGGACAACCTCTACGTCTTGTACATAGTACAGTAAATATTAAAGCAATTGAAAGACACTAGTACTTTGAGGGTTGACCATAGCTAGTTTTATGAACAGTGAAGTGATGGAGCGTATTATTTATGCCATTTCTGGTAAGGACATTACACAGTTTTGTTGGGCAGAAGTAATAACAAAGTGCCGAAATTGTAGTAATTATTATATTGTCCGTTATATGATTTTTTTGATTTATTAGCTCGCCTGTACGAAGTAAGGGGCGCTTATGTTGTACCCTTGGCATCGGCCTCAGCCATGTAAAGGCTCCTGTAATTAAATATACTTAGGCAATTTCTCTGAAATTTTACTCACAGGTTACCGGCCCAGAAAGGAAGAGATTATTAAAATTTTATGACATTCTGTGCATATTAATTATGCTAATTAAGTGATACAGTTTTAGAGGAAATGTGGTCCAATTTGCGTTAAGCACTGTATGTCCAAATTGAATAGCCCGATTGTCCTAAGATTTTGGGTAAATGTCAGACAACATTGGAGGAGAGGGATATTATCAGTTCAGCTCATTACATGCATATTAATTACTTTAAGGAGCTGTCCAACTAAATTTGTGTTAGTTTCAGCTCATTAACTTATCAGGGGGATAACCCATATCATTTTGAAACAGGTTTAACTGACGTAGGAACTACCAGGTTACTTCAAATGTCCATATTTTCTCAATAATTATTAATTTTGCATTGTAACCTTAAAGATCATAAGAATGTAATCCCTTTTCATTGGCGGAACAGGCGAGCTCTTTGGCAGCCTTGCTGCCAACTATTTTTAAGTTATTTAATAAAGACTAAATTCAGCAGAGCCTGAAGTGTTCACGTGTCCACCTATCACAGACATTTTCTTGGGACAGGTAGAATAAAATCCGACCTGTCTTTAAAATTTACCATTAGATGGGAATGGCAATGCTGATGTCACTTTATTAATTCCATGAATTGTTTTATGTCTAAATAAGTCTGGAAAATGCTGGCAGTAAAAATCATTAAAGTGTGCCAAAAAGGCATGTTGACGTTTGGTCGACTGAGACTTTAACAGCTGCTGTTATATATATAGCACATGTGTTTCAAGACTAAGACAGTTCGCAATGTATGTATGTATCAAGCTGTGGTATTATTTTTATGACTTTATGGAAACTTGACATTTAATGCCAAGTCTTAGTTTGACTACATTTGATGATTGTGGCTTAACATGATGCTTGATACTAGGATTCGTTCTCTGTTTTAAACTGAAACATTCTAACTTCTGTATGACGATTACTACAACAACACTCATTCTGATGAGCATTATCTTGCAAGTTTTCATGATTAACCTGAAAATATTTCCCAATATTTGAATATAGCTTCTTTTTTTATCAGTTGTTTGCTACTTTGTTACTTGCTTTAATTTCATTTAAAAACTTTGTCTTACATTTGTTTACCAAAACCTACTATTGCAAAGTATGTGTGACCAGAAGCCTGTTCAATAGAGTGAGCAGCTATGCGAGTGCTTTGCTAGCACGAATCGACTCTATTGAACGGAAAGGACAGCTTGCTCATAGCTCGATAAAAAATACAAAATGGCGACCCCTGTAACAAAGGATATCTGTGATGTCATATCTATAATCGCATTTGCTAGCTTGGCAAACCACCTCGGAGGAGTGCTAGGGAGCGCTCGTGGTCGCTTGGGCAAGCAGTGTCGTTCAATAGAGGGTGCTGCCGAGCAACCATTATGCCTTTTTTAGCACGCCTCTGATCATTGACCTCATTTATATGCAACCTTTTGGCTAAGGGCAGTATGTTTCCAGATTATATTCATGCTGTCACACTTTGCACTGGAGAAACATTTAATGGTTGTGTGAAAGTTCCTGTCTACTGTTAAAATACACCGCTGTCATTTAAGTGAAATACCGTTGAGCACGGCATTAAACACCAATCAATCAATCAATCATTTAGATGCACAAGTGTGTAGTCCTATTGCTGTCTAAGCCCGGCGAACATAATCAACATGGTTGATGATGGACTATTATTGGCTGGTTAACTTTTACGTATTGGTTGAACATGGCAAAATATTTTTAGCATGCAAGTTCACAACGACTTATTCAGCCGTAGCCCAGTAAACATTACCTTTTAGTGCAGCCCCATATCGATATATTGGAACAACCATCTACCGAGACAAGGTTAGGAAATAAATCTGTGATAACACTATGACTTGGTTAAACTGAACATAATGTCATAATCTTTGAATATGGATAGTAATTTATTAAAAAAAGGCAGATGGACCAGTTAAATAAATTGTCATTGTTACAATTTTTCCGTTTTATTTGTCATGTATACAAAAACTTGCTGTGGTTAAGTGCATATGCCAAGACAAAATCTGATGACCCCCGTCAAAGGGGCAAATTGATTAGGAATTGATGTGTGCTCTACTGTTTGTAAATTCCAAGAAAATTGTCCCCACAAGCAATGGGTCTGTTGTTGGGGGTAGTTTCCTGTGCGATGGGATGTTGGACATCATGTTACCCGCAATCTTCGTTCTTTTGCTTTCAGTCTCCTGTGTCCTGGTGCTCTCTGAGCTAATGGACACTGGAAGCCGATTTGTTGTGGTGTCCTGTCTTGCATGTTGCCAGCGTAGTTTACGGTTGTTTCCTTCCCCAATTGGGCTGGCACACCCTCATTGAGTGAATTAATCTTGAGTATGATGTAAAACCCCAATCAAACAAACAACTGTTCAATATCTGTTCTAGTTTCTGTTCCATTAAAAGTATTTCTAGAAGGATAGAGCTTGCATAAGTATTGTAATTCTTAGCATCGTGTTGTATACAGAACAAGGCCCTTCCTTCACGATCTTAATTGGTCAGGTAAAAAGATTGTCTGATGGGTGGTTGACAGGAGCTTCCTTTGCTTTTTGGCATCATA
Source organism: Katharina tunicata (assembly GCA_032466195.1). Taxonomy (NCBI): domain Eukaryota; kingdom Metazoa; phylum Mollusca; class Polyplacophora; order Chitonida; family Mopaliidae; genus Katharina; species Katharina tunicata. Next base: position 11,829 of record JAVFBZ010118532.1, on the reverse strand, counting down.
AAGCTGATTTGTTTGTCGACTTCTGTTTTTCCTGAGAAATACAACAAACAGTAAAAAGAGACTTTTGCTGGGATCTTACAAATTTAGCCTTGCTAATCTATTGAACCACCCAGCCCTGGAGTTGAAAAAGATTCTTCACACCACTTCTCAAGACCACAAAACAATAAAAGAGTCTCAGTATTGAAATTTTCTGATGTTTTTTTAACAAAAAATGTTATGCAGTTGCCAAAAATACAAATAACCTAAATCTTCTAACCTATTTCTGGCTACAAGCAAATGATGTAAGTAGGCCTACTTGTGGCAATATGTGTAAGGTTGGTGTATATTTAGTTCTACATAACAGTGTTTGCCGTTCATTTACACCCAGAACAGGATGTTTTCTGGTAGGGCCTGCCTCTCCCTGCCCTTTAACTTTTCTTGTCATCAATGTTGAGCTTCCATTTTTTTAACAATTTTGACGAGACTGCATACGATGATAATCCAGGGGATCTATTTCCAAAATGGTCCCGGGTTGAATTTCATCAATTAATTGCACACACGTCTTTTGTGCATTATATATTTATCTCACTATAAATTGATACTTTGTTACCATTTCTTGTTATCACTGTGAAACTTCCATTTTTCACCTGAATTTGTAAAAACTGCGGTTTCATACAAGCAATTTTGCACGAACGGGTTCATGTTTCAGACACCTAGGTTAAATGTCTAGGTCTTTGTTGCTATAAATATGTTTTGTTAAAATATTTTTGTTGTCACTTTTTAATTGAATGAGACTTTATATAATGATAAAGTACGAAAAGTTAACTTTCCAACGGCCTGGAGGCTAGATCAAAGGTCAAGGTCACCCTTAGTACAAATATACATTTTAAAAATTTACTACCAGAAATAAGCAGTTAAAATTTGTACTAGTCTGATAATACGGCTGTCTGGATTACTCATGAAAAACAATCGCTGTAAAGTGTGATAATAAATAGCCACCTGACTCTTTTGTAAATAGTGGTATGTTATGGTTCAATATTGACAACAATGTGTTGTGAGATTTGATCCTAGGAATCTTGGAAAGTTCTACTTATCACCCAAATATATTGCACACAAATGTTTCCATGGTAGATTTTTTGGTTGATTGGTCGTCTTGCAAGTTGCTCCGGTCAGGGACAAGCTCATGTGGTTTTCCAGAAGACCTCATGGAGGCAAATAGATGATTGTTGTACATGTATGAAGGTGAATTGCTGTATGTAAACTGGTGCTTGAAATGTCAACATACCCAAATCTGGCTCTTATGAACACTCAATCTTCGAACTTGAGCCTTTTTGTGTTCTTGCAACACTTAGAAATGTTGCACCGAAGTTGTTCATCCTTAATATATATTGTATGTTATTCTTAGTAGAATATATCAGTGACTTTTGAATGACAGTCATGTTTTTACCCCTTGTCAGTATTGTTGGAAAGGGGTTACATGGGGTACATGCAGTCCTGTTTTTCCATAGTGTTTCATGAAAGCAATCAGCAACTTCGTTGTTACACTTCAAGGGTGCACAATTACCTTTTCTTTTTTCTTTTAGAATTTTCATTTCTTGGTGTTGGTCTTTGATGCTGCTTAGTATAATCAGTATTAACTACATGTTAAATTCAAATATGTTTCCTAGCCTAAAACAGGTTTATGTTTACTTCAGGATGTCATTGACGATCCAGAGTACTCACCAACTGGTTTCAAACTGGATGGACCAGAGCTCAGTGCCCTCAAACAGAGGAAAAGAAATTCCAGTGAAAAGGCTTTATTCTCTTTAAAGAGTTCTGTTCATGATACTAATTCAAACACAGCCTTTGGCATCTATGTTGCTTCAGAAATGGCTGAAATGTCCAAGGAGAATGCCAAACAAGCAAAACAAGACATTCTTGACATTTTATATAAGTATTTAGATTCCTAAATTGTTATTATTAGCTACTCTAGTGAGATCAGTCAATCATTTTCTCAAGGTACACCTGATAAAAAAATAGTAAAACTCTGGCATGGACCAAAGCCATCCCCAATCTGTTTCCAGAGAAGAACTTGAGAACTAGTTGGCCTATCTTTACAAAACTTTGTAGATACGTACACCAACAACTGTAGTAGCGCCTTTTGCCATTAAGGCTTCACCCCTAAAAAAATGTGCCCGTTTTCGACAAAATTGAACGCATTACTTTATTGCACTGCATGTCTGTCACTATTACCTTTTGACATAACTTTTAAACCAAAACTTAGCAGGTGCTTGTGCTTTGGATAAATGAGCAATCAATCAATAGAAGCAGCACTCAAAAGCTATGGGGTCTGTCTTCATGAAACTTGGTTTCGTCATCTTTCAATATCAACTATAGTACAGATGGTTGAGTTGGAGCCTCTTTTGCCCTGGCGTTTTCTGAGCAACGGGGCATCAGGAAACTGATTTGTTGCGGTGTTCTGTTTTTTATGCTGCAAATGTAATGTCACATCTTCTATGTTTTTGGCAACACTTAAGGTGGTTTGCTTCATCCATTGGGCTGGCACGTCGTCGTCATAAGTGAAATAACATTAAATATGACGTAAAACCCCAATCAAACAACTATAGTTGTGCCATTTTCTACTACAAATTCACTGTTATTTAATTATTTCCATTGATAAAAAGTTTGGTAACCATATAATTAAGGGTCTTACTCTATGCATCCCCTTGAGCATATGGTGGGTTACTTTTGTTTTTCCATCAAGTCTACGTTTGGTTGTGTCCATAGTGGCAAGAAAGTAACCAAGGTAAATAACTGTTGTAACTAAATATTTGACTCAATTCTTTGCTGCTCATTGTTGTTGTATGATTGTTAGACAAGTGGAGTTGTACTTGTAGTGGGTTGATTGTGGATGGTTAATTTTAAAATATACTTGAATCATCAAAATACATGTGAGCAATTATCATTGATATAGAATTTTTTAGACCGTATTTTTTACAGAGCTCGTGGATAGTTTATTCATTTTGCCTATAAACTTTTTACCTCCCCAGTTAACATACATGTGTTAGGAGCGTGTTCTGTTTTTCTGTCCCTGTCATGTTGTTTATTGTTGGCTGTTTGGTGGATCAGTCTGTTGAGCATTAGACTGCTGAGCCTCGTAGCGTGTAACTGGTATAGGTTTAAATTTCTTTGTCGACTTGAGGTATATAAGGGAAGTTTTCAGGTGACTGCCGAGATTACATGGTGGTTTTTACGAGACTTGGTGGGGTAAGAGCTTCCTGTGCACTCAGAGCTAATTGGCATTTAAGTAATCCGATCTCTTGTGTTGTTCTTTTTTTTGTCGTGTAAATTCTGTGTTGCCAGTGTCATTTAGGGTTTTTTCCTCCACTGATTGGGCTGGCACATCATATGGACGTTCCTCTGCACGGCAGTTGTAATACCATTGAGTATGACCTTAAACACCAAATAAATAACAATTGATTATCGCCAATAACTGGTTTATATAAACCATCAGTCCATTACATAGTGGGGTGACCATGTGAATTAACCGCAGGCCTGGGTTGTTCAAAAGATAAGACTAGGATTAGTTTTGTAACTTCACAAGAAAAGGCACCTACATTCATTGTACAACCTGATGTCTTACAACAATGGATTCAAGTTTGGCGAATAAGTCCTAGCCAATTAAACTAATTGCTAATACTTTTCTTGTGAAGTTACTAAATGGTATTATACAATGTCATTTCTTTTTGTAAACATTTTTCCCTTTAGCAAATATATGTGTATACAATTTTTTTTTATTATTTTTTGTTTTTGTATGTTCTATGTTTATATTTTATACACACATATATGAAATAGGTTTTCATTTATAAGCATCATTGTTATCTTGAAATGTTTCCCATCAGCATACGTTATGCTGTTAACAGTCCACATATTATTGTACATGTCATGTAAATATTTGGATTTTGGTTAGGTTTTCTGGTGTTTCTCTTCATGTGTTTCTTGTGAAAACTACAATCAGTAGAATTTTATATGCTAGGAATGTTTTGTTATGTAATTAATAATACCGTAAAAATGAGCTTAACTGTGAAGTTATGGCTCTGCTTTTGTATTTTTTGTGAATCTACATGGGCTATGTTTTCCACTTTCTTCTGGAATCAATGTTTTCCTTCAGGTATTTATAAGAAATATTTGAGGGACATGAGGTTAAGAGAGGGAAATACATGCAAGGAATACCATGCTGTTACTCTGTGGGCTAACTCATCATTATTCACAAAGCGTTTTTTCATAGCGTTTTTCCATTTTTATTTTTGGAAGCAATAACTGTCAATAGGATGTCATAAAATAAGTTCAATATCTTTGAATATGACTTAAAACAAAAAAGCAATCGAATGAAACTGATTTGTATTCAGTTAATATTCTTTATCAGTGTGCTATTGGTGTCATGCGCTATCTTATCTTTGCAGGACAAAGATATTGTAAAACTTTTCAATACTCCATTTGATTCTAAATGCAACTTTGTATGAATGCAGCTTGATTATAACCGTCTGATATGTAAAAAAAAAAGAAATTACTTTGTTATACTCTATTAAAATTTGATTTTATAATAACCCCGCTCATGGTATAGAGATTGACCAAATCTAAGGGTAATGGACACTATTTAATCAGATGTCAAACTCTGCAACATATATCATATTCCAGATGTGATCAAAGAAATAGTCTATACTTAATGATTTTAGAAATAAACTAACACAACAGATTTTAATGTTATCTTTGTCTTTGAGATATTTTTATATATTAAAATGAGGTCCTTTCGTCCGGCCATAACTTTGGCCTGCATGATGGTATTTTGAAATGTGTTGCAGCCTTGCTGGCTGCAAATTAAGGTCATATTTAAAGGTCAAATGTGAACACCGTATAATTTGTGTCCTGATCATTACTTTGTTATGCATGATAGGATTATGAAATAATGTGGTACAAGTGATCACCATATGATCTGTCGCATGCAAAACCTGTGTAGCCAACTGAAGGTCAAGGTCATAGTTACAGGTCAAAATAAGATACTGTAAATCACCTATAATTTCGACCATGAATAATGCTCACCTTTTTGCAAGTTGTGGAAGTATTATAGCATGTAAACAAAAAAATTTAAGTTTATTGTAAGATACAGATTCTCCGTTAACCGAAAATTTGTTGTTTGACTCCCAGACATTATTTTAAAGTCCTTAAAATAGCTCCAAAGTATTAACTTCATGGTCGAGATTTTAGGTGATTTGAAGTAAGTCCCTTAGATTCTTCATCTTGCTCATAACTTTGTTGTTCATGATGGGGAATTTGAAATCAATTGGTACAAGTGCTCACCATGTGACAACACAGCATTGCGGGCAAAATCTTGTCGCCTGATTGAAGGTCAAGATCATGTGAAAAGTTCAAAGGTTGAGCAGTTTAATTTCTTGTCCAGCTCATAACGTTGATATACATGATGGTATTTTGAAATAATCGGGTACAGGTCATCACCATATGAGGACAGTGTGGCGTGTCTCTCCTGGTTGAACAAGTGATTATTATATGATGATGTGTCGCGTGCAATACCTGTGGTTCGTTTGAAGATAAGGATAAAAGTTTAAAGGTTGAGCAGTTTAATTTCTTGTCCAGCTCATAACGTTGATATACATGATGGTATTTTGAAATAATCGGGTACAGGTCATCACCATATGAGGACAGTGTGGCGTGTCTCTCCTGGTTGAACAAGTGATTATTATATGATGATGTGTCGCGTGCAATACCTGTGGTTCATTTGAAGATCAGGATAAAAGTTTAAAGGTTGAGCAGTTTAATTTCTTGCCCAGCTAATACCCTAAATCCTCAACAAATTGGACCTCTAAGGCTATACACTTTAAGTAATTTATTGAATGTTCAAGTGTGAATTTTGAACTTAAACTTACATTTTCTGGTAATTTAAAGTCTGAACTTCATAAAAATTTCAAAATTGCATGTCTACACTTCTGCATAAAATGTAGTTTTATAAATTGTAAAGGGGGGGCGAATTTGTCAAGCATTTAGGGTAACTTTGTTATGCATAACAGGCTTTTAATATCATCCAGTACAAGTGATGTCACAAGGCTGAAGGTCCTGGTCACAATAAAAGTTCAAATATTAGCTGCTTAGTTCTGTGTCTGGCGTTCTGGCATGAAGTATTCGGTACAAGTGACAATGAAGTGCAATTGTGATTACTTTTACAATAGTGATGGCTCTCGTGTCCTGCACACACATTTCTAGTCTGTAGTGTGTTGTCGTGACGATAATATAAAATATTTAGGTGTAATAATGTCTTTTAGGATAACAATACTGAAACTCTACTAATGATGGTAGCTGGATATATTTGAACGACGCCATCTATGTGTGCAGAGAAAATCATTATTATTTGTGGTGATAGATGGGATTGTACTTCACAAAATTCTGCATGCAAGATTGCCACCATTGCTTAATATTTTTATTCATGCATATATATGTTGTGAACATCACTTGAAAAAGTTTGATAGATTATTTCAGCCCAGATATCTGATGGAATTTCTTTCCACTAAATTACGGCCGCCATTGCATATTTAACAATTCAAGTCAGTATGTGTTGTGAAAGCGATAAAAGACAAACTTTATAGAAACTCCTATTAAGATGAGTGGATTTAAGTCTGCACACTAATATTTTCAGATTTTACCATATTAACACACGTTGATGAACCTATATCGAACAATATCAACTTCAAGAAATCACTTGATGTGATCAAAAACCTTATACAATTCAAAGGGAACTTTTCTGGACTTTTAAAATTTATTAAAAAACATACCAAAAACCAGGTAAGCATTTGGATTTTGGAACACAGGATTATAAAATATCCCAGTGTTTCGTAAAACATTAAGAATTATGTTGAAGACAAAACGGTTCATGACTTTTGATAAAGTACTTACATCCATTAGCCTGGTCCCAAAATCACAAACTAAATGGGAAGAAAAATTGCAATGTTTTAATATTAATTGGAAGGTTTAATATCTTAGTGCTAAATTATATATTAAAGATACAAAACTTTGGAATTTACAATTTAAGATATTTCATGGGTACCTTCCCACACATGATCTCTAACATGTAGTTAAAATGAGACTATTGTCTGATAACATGTGTAGCTTGTGTCAATGGGAAACAGAAACAATGGACAATTTGTATTCACATTCTGATTGTGATGCAGTTAAAACATTGTGGAAAATGAATATTGGGTATGAGTAAACGATAAGTATTTTCTTATCCATATCCGTTCAAAATTCAAAATCAAGAAAAGTGTGTCAAATATAAAATAAGTGTATTATTTGTATGTATGTCACAGTATTTAGTTTAAAATCTTTTGTATTAAATGTTTATTATATTTTCAGTATATACATGTAGAATAATTTGTACTCTGTTCCACTATATCTTAACTAAAACTGTGTTATATGTTTTCTAGTTATGTATCCTTATTTAACCGTACACTTAATACTCAACAAATTCGACCTCTTATAGGCACAATTTTGAAGTAATTTATTGCATGTTTAAATGTGAAGTTGGAACTAAAACTTACATTTTCCATTCTTTTTTGTCTTCCACAGTGAGCAGTCAGTCATTTCTATCCTGACAAGAAAGAAGATGCTATATCAACATGGAAATCCTTATCCATGTGACCAAATAGTTGTGAAGGCGTATACCACCGAGAAAAAGGAGTTTGTATTTGTATGCAAATCTAATGTTTAGAATCAGGCATGTTTGTGTTTTGTGTTTTTCATCTGTTTTCATAAATTTTTAATATCTTCCACAAGTTAATGCAGCTATTATTCTGTTTTCATGTATTGTATAGATCTTAATGGAAAAATAAGTACTAATTTCAAGCCCTATCAACTCTCTGTGAATTTAGACTACAATCTCAAAACACTACCAACTAATGATACATGCTTCAGGGCAGCTAGCAAGTTTTATACCATAGAATAATTGATTTTAAACTTAAAGAACTTCAGTAACTATTTAATTCTATGATTATATGTGTTGTCTAGGAGAAAGTACATATTCTTTTTGTTTTTAAATAAATATATAAAGTCTTTTGATTGGGTAAGACTTGAATTATATTTCCTGGATTATTGTGAAACATTTAAAAAAAAATTTTGAACATTTATTTTGATTGTGTTATTCAGCTGATACTGTCTCATATCTTCACTTGTTTATTCAACCAATTGTACAAAGAAGTACTCACATCATTTTTATAATGTTGATTTTGTAGAAATCAAAAACTGTCAACTTCCCCCCCAAAAAATAATTATTTCAGTTAATTCAAATTCATATACGTTAGCATGTGATTTTTAAGGACTGTACTGTTGTCTGACAAAATTAGGTTTTTATTTGTTACTACCAATACGATGAATGTTTGCTGATTGATGTTTATTTGCCAAATGTCTCACTTTGACTGTCTGGAAATCAAGTTGATCGTTTGAATGGGTATACATCTCATACATTTTTACGCCTTTTCTTAATTGTCATTGTTATTTTTATTTATGTTTTTTTTGGGGAGGACAATAGTTGAATGGGCATCATTCAAGTATCAACTGTTGTCATTTTTTTTTTACCAGCTTTATATAGAAGATTTTTATACAACATGGTTCGATTTTTGCCTCAAAATTTGTATTTAGCTCAAATTGAACAGTCTGTTATTTTGTTCTGGATAGGCCAACAAGATGAAAAGAAGAAACAAATTGCATATTTGGCGGTGTAAGAAACAGTTAGTGTTTGATACACAGGTTCGTTTGGTTCTCTCTCTGCATGTTGTCACAAATTTAGTTAAGGTTTGTTTATTTCATGCTATTTTCATGTGAATACTCACAAAAAACTTCATCATCTGATCATTTTATATTTCATAAAAGAGTGTTATGATGTGGACCATTTCACAACATAGAGTAACTTGTGACCCTGTTGATTTTTGTTAATATGCTGCAGGACATTAATTTGTCATCAGGTTTGCCCTCTGACCCATTTTCACTCATTGTTGAGTTATGACATTATACAGGACAATCCCGATGTTAGCACAAATCTACTTCAAATATAGGTAGACCTACATCCAGTTCCACGTGGGTGATAGCATTAAACCCTGTCACATCAGTTACATCATCTGATTTTGCTATTCATATCTGCATTAACGTTTGTCACTCCAGTTACAGTAACTTAGTGACATTCTTAACTATTAACATCAGTTGCAAACAGTGTCACATCAGCCACAATATGTCGTGAAATAGGCCACCCATAATTCATTTCATTTAAATGTCTGTTATTTGTCCTTCCAGCCATGATGTCGTTTAGATCATCTGTGTAATTTAGAATTAATAAATGTAGTTCCATTGGTTTCTAGGTTTATTGAGTTGTTTTTTTTGTCACATGTTTTGAAAGTACTTGTAAAGCTGCGTTCACACATTGCGACTTGTATTATCAACTCGTCGAAATCGACCGAGTTGAAGCGTGTGAACAGAGCAATTCAATGCGACTTTAGTTCTTTAAAAAATGTTGAACTATTCATTTTGACTGTATATTTCGGTTAATTTAAACCATCTTCAGCAGTGACATTTACATAGATACAAGTATTTATAGTAGAACATAAGAATGGAGTAAGCTCCCTTCGTTCAAATGTTTTCCAATGTCATCAAGGCCGAAGTTGTTCCTTTTCATCGACGATCAGCTGTTTATCCGATGTTACAGTGCCCTAGAAATGTTATGGCACATAAAACAAAACGATTACAGCAAGTTAAATCGTAGCAACAAAGTTGAGTTATTTGTTAAGTAATCATGAGAAGGGCATCACATTCGACCCTGCACATGCAACCTTTGTTGATACGATGAGTCGAATTCCACGAGTTGATACTACAAGTCGCATTGTGTAAACGCGGCTTAATATACCTTTTTCATGGAAGGGTTGGCACTGCGAAATTACGCGAGGCTATATGGTCCACAGACTCCACCCATTGTGACGTGGCACTCAAATCATGACGTCACAGTATTGTAACGTTACAATCAGCCAAACCTTGCATGATTCTCGTTATTTTACTGTCATCACTGTGCGCAGTACATTCGATGGCTTCAGAGTGGTAACCACTTGGAAGCCATTGAATGTACTGCGCACATCATCTCGGATGTGATACAATCATTGCCATTTTGGCCGGAACTTTGTCACAGCCTGTGGGTCAAACTGGCAATTGACAGATTCACAATTTCCATTCGTTTTACATTCAGAACATAATTCACTCCTTAACTAAATATTGTGCATCTAAAACCATATGAAATTCGCTCGATTATCCTATATTTTCTCATGTGTTCATTTTCCATACGGCGGTAAATAGGCTTCCGGCGAACAAAATGTACCCTTTTGATACATATTCATACACCTATCACGGCCGAGCTAAATAATGACAGCCAAATAACGAGAAATCACGCGAGGTTTTGCCAGTTGGAGTGGTAACGTTATGGCTTGTGTATCATTGGTGAATAAAGTCTTTGTGACAAGTCATCTCACACGTCAAAAGAGCAGATCGCCTCACTTTGATTTCAACATGGCGCTTTCGTGAAATAGGTCTATGGTCAGCTGTTTAAATTCAGTGAACATCTGGTCTGGGATTGCGTTGTGGCGCATATGATAAGATAATGCATGCAATATGGTTTCCAATGGCGTCTGAGTGGGGTTTTTTTCTCCATGTTTTACACTAAACACAGTCAATTCAAATTCGTCATATAAGAGAAATAGCCATGTGTTCGACGTGACACACCAATGAAATGAATGCCTTTAACCTGTAGGTCAACTTCATCCTCTTGAATGACGGTCACATGGGTTGTCCTTGGCATTAACCGTATATATAATGTTATATAACAATAAAATAGGTAACAGATGTCAGGGCTCCGACAAAGACGACCTCGCATAGAATAAGCTTCCTTATATCTGTGGGAGCTTCACGGGATTCGCAACCATGAGGTCCAGCGTTGAAGGCATTGTATCGCCACGAAAATTACAGGTGCTAACATCGCAAAGCCTATGTGACAATCGGAGCTAACGGCCTCCCTGATTGAAATTTCCTGGGTTTTTTTTATTTCTTGCAAAGGCATCTCCAAAGACACCGTTGAGCAATTACGACACAGCAAAGGGGATGGGAATGCTGGAAGAATGTGTTACGCAGGAACAGGTGGCACGAACTGTAAATGTTTCGCTGATAGTGCGTGGAACCGATTTCGAACACTATTGTAAAAAACAATGTTTCGTTATAAACAGATTGTGTCCCCATTTAAAAAAAAAACACTTGATAACATATTTAAAAGTGTTTCTAAAATCAGTATAGCGCTATTTCAAAATGTGTAGTAAAGTGGTAGTATCGACCAATTTACCAAATGTGTTTACGAGGTGTTTGTTTTAAAGCATTTAAGTGTTTAGTACTCAAAAAGTGATTTTATTGAGACAGAAAAGCGTTTTATTAGAATAAGTGCTTTTAAAGTGGGGACAAAATATGTTTATAATGAAACACATTTTTGTACTGGACAAGTACTGGAAGTAGGCCTATGACCCGGCAGCATATATAGGGGACGTCAGGAAAGGACAACTGTGGCCGTTGGTCGGTTTTGGTCCGTCGGGCAAGCCGTAATCCGATCCGAACTGCAACGCAGCTGTGAAATTATTTACAAATTGCGTCTGGTGTACACGTTTCTACACAAACTGTGCGTCGTCTTCTATGGAAGGGGATCGCCGCCAAAAAACTATGTGTGTAAATGCCTTATGCTATGTCGCTTGAAGACATTCTAACTGCGTATTTTGACTAACTCGTGCATGTTAT
>JAVFBZ010118421.1:7996-24536 GCA_032466195.1 Katharina tunicata | reverse complement strand
TAAGTAGAAGATTGTTCTATTTCTAAAGGTTAAGATAGGTAAATTTGTTATGTTCTTTTATATTGTTTAACATATGCTCTAAAATAAATACAATATGTTAAAGTAAATATTTTAATGAATGAACTGTTGTTTTGTGTAGAGTGATGCTTCCGGGAAAAAAAGGCGGCATCGATCCATAAGAACTTATATATCATAGTTATCATTTATAATAAGTCTATCTATGGGCCCGTAGACTGAAGATAACTACAGATATATTCGTTGTATATAAACTATCTGACAATTTGGTAGCAGAATGTGGTTATATAAAGAAGAGTGTATAAAGTATACTTTCTAACACTGTACTACTATTATTGATGGGAGAGAACCGACAAGATAAGACACTATCCCAAATGCCTCTATCTCTGATAAATGTAACAAAGATATCGTGCTGATTTTCAGTGTTAGAATAAAAATACATTCGTTGAACTGACATCATTTTCTGGAAAAATCTTAGTTTTATGTAATTTGAAGAACTTAATAATATAAATCTGATTTCAATTGAATTAATTTGCTTAATTGATTGGTGTTTGGTTTTGCACAAGAGACATTTACACCATTAAGCGACACAACAAATACGTGAAATCAAAGACAAAAAACATTGTAGTTTAACACCTTATGTACTTTTGGAAAGAACTTCGAAGTCTTATTAAGCTATATTTAATCATTGACAATCAATGAAATCGATTCTGGAAAATTCTTAAAACAGATACAAAAATAGAAAATGATGGCGTAATTTGGTTTTAACCTGGCTTACACGATTCTAAAAATACCATCATGGACAGACCAATAAATAAGCAACGCAACCGTAACTAAAGAAGTGAGGTATTTGATTACACAATTCTTATGAAAATTACTATATTCTCATTCATTTAAATTGTTTCTTTAGCATACCGAGATATAAACGTGATATATAATCCATTCACACAGACAGACGACCCTCTTTAAAAGGAAATGTAATGATATGTTTTGCGTACCAAGCTTACCTGTTCGATAGCGGCTCTTATTCCGTACACGTTAATACCACAGGTTTCTCAAGAACGATTCCATTAACAACTCCAGTCGTTACAGCCTATGCCCTGACAATGGACTATAGTCATTTATCCACTGGTCAACTTTAGTTACTTCAATTACATGACTAGCACAACAGAGCAGCAGACATTTAAAGATATAACGTTTTAATAAAGATATAATGAAGTTAAAATTGTCTGAATGCAAATCGTTTAGGTTGGGCTGCAGCTTAGCGAGTTCTAATTAATATATTTCTTCTAAGTTGTGGTAGAATTTTAACATATTATTTGTTTTCGGGATATCAGTCAGGTTCATAAGCTCAAAATCTCCACTCATGTCCCAATGATTTTGTCAAAATATACTATAAACACGTACGAATCACATTAAACTGATATTGATACTGGGGCAAACATATTAGGTTAATAGCCCTCTGGCTAAGGGTGGTATATTTCCAGATTATATTCATGCTGTCATAATTGGTACTGGATGACAATAATCTCTCCAACAGCAAAAACACTAAAGTGACTATGGTTCTGTCAAAAGTCGCCGTAATATAAGTGAAATACCCTTGAGCACGGTGTTAAACACCAATCAATCAGTAAATATTCGGTTAATATACATAAAAACAGACCTGTATTTTTCTACCAATTCAAAACATGTAAAACTAAAAAAATCCCAAATTGTACCAAACTTGCTGTACTTCTACTCTAGTAAGTAACGAATCAGGAAAGAAATCAAACCTCGACATGTACTAGAAAAGTTTCAGTGATAAGATTTTCTCCTTCACGAAGTAAAGTCCGGTTAGTGTTGACCTGTTTATATGTTAATTACGGGATTTGTTGTATCGTCTTATCTTGCGAAGAGATTCCATGGCATGGACAGAAAAATAATGGACCTGTATATTAGACAATCACAGAAAATAACGTCTCCAAATTCCAAATGGTTTTAGAACTGGCCGAAGAGTAGTGGTCGAGTTACTTTTAATGGTCGTAGACAATCCCAAATTTCACAATCTCAAAATTCTACGGATTAACGATTGGTAGAACAGGCTGAACAGCACTGGTCACAGTGTCGCGCATGATAGATCTTTCAGAAGACAAATGTCTGGGACTACTATATTTTTCTGATCAAAGAACTTTAGGACTGTCTCTGCTTTACTTAATTACTAAGGGTTATGGGGCGATCTTCTTTCCTTGTCAGGACAACCTTCATACGACAGAATTCAAGTAGGCCTACTTTAAGATACTGTTTCATAATTCAAGTTATTGAACGTATTTGTCTTTATTTATTTCGGACATACACTTTTCTACTTCTAATTGATGTATTACCCTGATCACACATATACCCTGATATATTCAGTTTTCTGAAATCACCATTTGAGATAACACGACAGACAAATTCTTTATATTTGTGTATAAATAGCAGAGTTTTTTAAAATTGAATTAATAGTGAGATATAGTTGCAAATGAGTATCTCTCTCTAGAAACGGATTTCAGGCTTAAAACAAACTCCGTCTCATTGTTCTTTAGATATCTTAATATAGAAACAAAGTGATTACAGAATTTTCACAAAACTTCTTAACTGTTGCAACATTATTTTTAATGAGGTATGAATAGTATTACCTCAAACTACCTATTTGGTGTAATAATTTATTTGTATATTCCTTGGACATACAGACGATGGCGTAACGTTCTGATAGTTTCCTCCAGCCTCCCTGGACAACTAACTACCTCCCCGATGTGAAGAAACATTTTAACACATAGTGAACGATACGTGTTTTACATCTAAGCAGATTTTAAGAAAAGAAACTTATTTCATGCTTGAGAAGACGTTATTAGGACACCACAATCAATCGGCTTCCTGATTACACTGAACGTTGCTAAGAGTGTTCTTCGCTTCAATATGAACCCCACACTCTCTAAAGAATTCTTGCCGCAGAATTGGGGAAGGTGAAGCTGCTTCGAATATCGCAACGCTCTTTGTATTTTAGCGGAGATCATGGTTATCGACGCCTTTGTTATTCGTCTTGTCGCCAGTGGGAGCATTTAATTGACTATAAAATAAATAGTATGGCATCTATCCACAGATGTGGTTGATCTCAAATGTTTACCATTCAATTCCTCAGTTTAGTTTCATCTGTTTCTATAGAATACCTTGAGATTTATTCCCCAGATTATTGGATAATGCTTGCCCGTATGCAACGACTCTCACATCCCTGGCATGATCCATTATTGGAAATGCTTTCCATTCAATTTGGCCGCATTCAACAAGTAGATGCAACTCACGATTGGCTTACTCACTGCTGATATCTGTTTCTGAGCGATGACTTGAGATTTATTCCTCAGATTAATAGATAATGCATCCCCGTATTCAACGACTGTCACAACATGGCATGATCAACATTTTGTTTCCAACATTTATGGATAAAGCTTCCTCGTATTCAGTGATTATTCAACAGAAGGAACCCTCCGGCTTAGGGCAGTATGTTTCCAGATTATATTCATGCTGTCATACTTAGGACTTGAGGAACATTGTTTTTTCAACAACAAAAGTGATTACACATTTTATTGTTGTGTTAAGAGTCTCTGTCTGGTGTTGGAATATGGCGCCGTCATATAAGTGAAATACCCTTGAGCATGGCGTTAAACAATCAATCAACATAAGGATCCGTTTATGTGGCATTGAACTGCAACTCCAATTAACTAAGAGTGTTCCTCGATCCAATCCGAGACCCCACATTCTCTAACAGAAACAATAAATTTTCCGCGTCCCCAAATCCTGTAACAGTTTGTCTTGTTGAATGGATCTAAATGCTTCCCGCAAAACGGACGAAAGTACTGTATATTCAACGCCACTGTCTTCCATTGGTATTTCAGAGGAGTAAATTGTTTTTAATGATGTTGCTTTTTCATCCCATCTTACAATGGGGAAATTTGACTCTAAGATCTCCTGGTATGGCGCTTGCATATGTGGTTGATCTAATCGAGTGCCATGTCGTTTCGATCGGATGCAACAGTCGGTTACACGTTTGATTTCTTGAACGTTTCTCAGAGATGACTTCGGATTTGTTTCCTACATTTATAGATAAAGCTCCTTCATATCCAGCGGGTGGTTGGGTGGAAGCTCCCTGTGCCCTGGTGCTCTCTAAGCTAAGGGTCACAAGATGCGGATTTGTTGTGTGGTGTCCTGTTTTGTAAATGTTTTGTCCTGTCTTGCATGTTGCCAGCATCATTTAAGGTGGTTTCCTTCACCAATTGTGCTTGCGCGCCGTAATATAAGTGAAATAACCTGGAGTACGGCGTAAAACCGCAACCTATCAACACTTTCGTATCCAATTGACAATGACCAGTTCTCAGGTCTTCCACCTTAGAGTTTATGAAGGCAAGGTTGCCAAACAATTAGGGTTTTGTAACCGGTTCTGTCAGCAACGATGCACGTGTATAACACAAGATATGTGCTTCCCGGCTGTCGAGTCGTTCCTTGGTCCATCTATAGTACTTTGGCCAGGAGTGAAGTCTTCCGCATAACATACTATTTTAAATAACTACTTTTAAGTCGACACATGAGAGATTGGATTTTATACAAACAATACACTTCTTATTGTTAAATTGATTTTATATAATGTACATAAACTAGAGCTAAAAAAACCCCAATGGAATAGTTAGAATGTTTCCCTACAAAAGCTTAATTGACACAAGGCTCATTTTGAAAACATAGGCGCACAATTCTGGTCAAATCACCTATTCCTACACAGTTTTGAGACCAGTTTTTGTTACTAAGGTGCTTACCATTAATTTAAAGTGAAACTAATTACAAGTCTTCCAAGATATAATACAAAACAACATATATTTTTGCACTTAGTCAAAGAATACCACGTAAAAGACATTTAATATGTGCCAAAAACTAACCCTTAAAATGTGTTAATGTTTAGCAGTCATGCATAAATCGCTCTACTACTGATTTCATTATACTCGTCATTGCGTACTTGTATCTAGATTAGTAATCAAGCAGGTAACAATTTACAATTGGAATAACTTTAGGACCCTGTGTTATCTTGCGTTCATCACTGGTGCTATTTGGGCTCCCTGGTATTTAGTATTGCGGGATGATACAATTGTAATATGTTGACTTAACACTTCATTGTGGATGTCACCCGAACATGTACATTCTTTAACGAAAACTCTGCCATGGCGTCATGCTATCTATTTATATGTACAAACGCCATCTTGGAATTCGTTTTACCCTGCCAGGTTAATGAGCTTAACATGTCTACTTCCAACGAGACTCTATTCAACAGGAGTTACGTTGTGAATAAATCCTACAACGTCATTATGACTTGCTACCTTTAGTTGTGACTTTGAACTTCAATCTAGTGATATGGGTGTTGCACGAGCCACATGTGATCACTTATATCAAACGATTTTAATATCCAATAATTCACAACAAAGTTATGAGCCAGACAAGAAATAAAAGTGCTTGTCCATTGAGCTTTTTTCAAGACCTAGACCTTCATTTGCACGACATCGGTTTTGAAGACAATACATCAATATCCTATGATGATCACTTGAACCATATGATTTAAAAATCCTATCATGTACAACAAAGTTATGAGCTGGACAAGGGATAAAAGGGCTACACCTTTACACTTTTTCCACGACCTTGACCTTCATGTTGGCGAAAGAAGTTTTCCACGTGACACGTCGTCGTCATGGCGGTCACTCATACCAAGTAATTTAAAAATTTCCATAAAGAGCCTTACACGAAATACGCACACACACACACGGACAAGTGCAATACTATATAGCTTTTGCCATTATCATGGCGGGATTACAAAGAAACCCTCTCCAAGCACATTGAGCTTTGTTCACGCTTATGTTTGTATTACATGTATAACATATTTTGTTGCATAATCAATCATTCTGGGAAGCTCCCGGGAAAATGGTCTATATATTGTGGCCTATCTACATAAATACAATATACACATATCGATGAGGAGACTCTTATCTCCAGTGTCCCACATTCCATTTTTGATGAAGTAAGTGACTGCCATGGTTTGAAGGCAAATTTTCCGATCATGAAGTCTATGGATGATAAATAGACCTTTAGGTCTATGTTAAAGATCAGTTATTTTCTCTGGTCAGACAAACCTGTCTAGATACTATTGTTAATAGTTTTCACCATAGGTTGACCTCTCCGCTTTTGGTTATGTGGGATACTGCTTTTCTGTTACACCTTATACAAAACACTACATTTCTTATAATATGATCTGTTTGAAAAACACATCAAAACTGGAAACATTAACAGAAAACGCTTTTGCTTACTTGCATGCGCCACATTTATATTTAACAATATTTGTATATTGTATATTCCTACTTCTACAGACAAAGACGTGGTACATTGTTGTCGATGCATAAAGGTGTTTTTTTATTCATTAAACGCGGACAAACTTAAAAGTAAAAGCGCGCAAACATGTAAGTCAAGTTCTTAGCTAATAGTTGGCACTAGGGCGAAATGACAAAAAACTCTTTTGTAGAACATGGTCTGGTTATTCATGTCTAACAGGTAAGATCTACTAATGATGAGGGTTTATTACTCAACTTGAGCAGTACTGTTAACTGCCTCCAAGTAAGTTTCTGGGATAAATGGGATAAACTGACTAGGCGCGGTCTGCGGCTGTTTACATGTACATGTATAACTGAGTTTTGTCAGACAAATTTATGAATAGTTTGGTATTGAGCTAAAACTAAGTGGTCTGCCGATGCAAAGGCGTGTTCAATCGAAGAATAATCATAAAGCTACAGTAGAATTACCCCATTTGTTGGCATTATTTTCTCATTTAAAATACGTAAACACAATTTTCTTTTCTTAATTTATTGTGATACTAAATGATGGATTGTAAGTGCAGCATTTTAAAAGAAAACTAAATTATTTCCCATTTAACTGTTGTCAAAGGAAAACGAAAGTTCGAAATTTGGATTGCATTACTTAACTTTAAAAAATAGTCAAGAAGTACCAATGTCTTAGAAGATGAGACCGGATGTCCATCTCGGTTTAAGTCATATATCATTTAGCCTTTGATGAATTTGATGGAATCCGAAACCCAGCTAAGACCATATTAACGTACTATGTATTTGCATATACACAGCTTTCCTAGAGAGGTCTGAAAATTTTAAATTAGTGAATCGTTGACATAAAGGTAACTAAAATGCCAACGTTTTATTGTTATTTTCTGGTAGAGTCTACAGTTAAAGATTAGCTTAACAAAATCAAGTAAACGACAGATTCAATTATCTACAATTTTCTACTTTTTTTTGTTACTGCACAGCAATGTAGGCTGTGAGAGATCTTAGATTCTATCTATCATGGTTTCCGAAGGAATAAACACTGCGGCTTGCAAACACGTAAAGTATACTTTAAGTTAACATAAATCTTGATAATGACCGTTCATTGGCAATAGGTCTCGCCATTTAATGATACTATTTAAATTTACCTGTGGTGAATGATCGGCATGGTTATCCTTAGAAACTGATATATAGACCATCATTAGCAACTAATGGATTCCTAACAACACTGGTACCACGCCTTTGGGTCAATTAAAGTTGAATTACTTTTTTGTGTATGTCCTTTTAAATGAAAATTTCATGATAGCTATTATCTTGAAAATGGAATAAGAGATTTCCGAAAGCTTGAATCCCTTTTAATGGATCCTACATTAATACATGATCAATAGAAACTATCATACAATTGTAAGGTGGGTAATGCCGGATTAGGTAAACTGGGAAACACTTTTACCTGCAGCCCTAATCTCCGTTTTCCAGTATTATATTACAGGGCTATAATAGTGACATGCGGCGTAGTGTATCAGTGAAAATCTGATGAGATGCATATATACCATTGAAGGCGACATTAAGATCTTTTAGGATTGATGAAAACTCGTTCTCATTCTATCTTTTTTTGAAGGACTTTAATATGTTATAACATTTCTGTAATGAGCCAACAGAAAATATCTGATACAGCTCAGAGTTTTGTAACAAACAATAAACGACCATTCAAATGTCATGGACATTATTATTATTATTGGTAAAATATTAACGTAAATGTCTAAAATGAAGCCCCCCAAAAAACGCGTTTCTTTTCTGTTTACATGAAACTTGGCTTTTAATAGACTTCGTAATCCTGAAAGAGCTTACATGACCTAATCGCCAGAAATGTGATCCCACCGGAAGCCAACTAGGTCTTTGCTGAATATATACAGGCCATGTGCATGATGTATCATTCAGGCTTAGTCAGTCATTTTATGAATAACAACAACGGCAGCAAAGGGAAAATGAAACACAACAAAAATAAGAAAAAACATGACAAAGAGGAGCCAACAGAAAACCAGACACCACGCAGATTTTCATAACACACCAAATCACAGTTGGGTCGGCTATGAAGAAATAGGAAGGCTTTTAAGCTTTATACAATGCAACACATGCAGTTTAAATGGTTCGCTATACAGACATGTGTATCAGAGTGCCATAGCAAAACACTTATCACACTTTATCGCATTGCGCCATGTTATGATTTAATTAAATGAGTGTTCAGATCTCGTGTTATTTTGTGTTACACTAGTAGTTCTAAGTAACTGTTAATGAAGATCTTAAATACCTTCTTAATAATAATTCCTGACTTTTGTGACGATAGAAACGTTCGCGTCTTGTTGTGTATTTCGCTATGAAACAGTGGTTGAGGTCCGAAATCCATTGCGGCTAATGTCTTATGCTTTCGACATCAATTTTATTTTAATAAAAGGAAGAAGAATACAAAACGTTTCCAAAGGTTTGATGAGGATATTATAAAGTTAGAGATAAGAAGTCGTATGTTCAAAATGTGACAAAGTAACTGGTCTTCTTGATGCGCCCTAGCACAGGAAGCTTCCGACAACCATCCAAATATCTAATGAACATAATCATTTTACTTCATGAAAATTACATAACTACCATTCATTCTTTTTTTTCCTAGAGAGGGCTAATTTTAATATTTTTGTTTCATGTTCAGTGACTTAGGGATTGACTTTGTAATATTTAATTATTTCTTGTCGATATTAAATGGATAATGGAAAGACAAATATTTCTTTTCATAACAACACATATTGACTGAATTATATAAGTCTGTGTCCACCAGGCTTGCTGTCGTTAAAATGCAGGGCCTTTTTAATCTTTGTTTTTGCTTATTGAACAAGGAAACAATTTACCCGTTTTGCTCTAAATTACAGGGAATTTAAAAAGACGGACGTCCTCTCTGACATTCCTTTCAGCACGTAAAGTCAATTATAGCTATACTAAATAAAGCCTTTAATAAACTGAATCATAACATGGGAGCGATTATCCCTCTAGGATACCAGAAAAAAAAACACGGTTGTCGAAAGTTGACAAATTGGTGTGTTGACATGACAAATTGGTGAAAATTCTGGTTAATATTATAGTAAAAAAATAACGCAACAGCCGATGTATCATTATCTTATCCATCCATCCTAATTTTATGAAGCTAAATGTTTATGTCTGCAATTTTGTCTCTAGGAATTCATAACTGATCTATTATATGTGGACCCACCGACAGTTACATCATCTCAACTACCTGCAGAAACAACAAAACCTAACGGATGATATTTTGACGAGCAATTTGTCAACGTCGATATTAATTGCGATTACAAAATATCGATATTAAACGGATATATCATTGTTATACTCGGGGAAAGTTGACAGCGAGTACGTTAAAACAAATTAGTATGTTTTATCGAAAACAAAAACAACAACAACAACAAGTTTACAAAAAACTACACCGAATGGCATCTATGCGACCATACAATTTCTAAATGTTTTATTTTATTTTCCAATGCCGACTAATATGGGTAGCTGTCTAGATGAGAACAATTAAGGGATTTTTATAAGATATATTAAAAAACTAACTGAATAGATTGGTGATGAATTTTACAACTCAAAGTATTAAGAAACAAAACTTAACAGACTTCTTTACCTTCTGCAATGCTGAAAGCATAATGCTCATACCACTATAACGAATGCCAATGACAAGTACAAAGAACATCCGAGAATAACGGATGGTAAATTAGTTTTGTGTTAACGGATCGTAAACAGCGTCCATCTATCCTAAATATTGGCCAATTAGTTCTTTATCATTAAATTGAATACGGTATCTCAATGTGTTGGAGATTGAATGGAGAATTTCAATTCTGCAATCAGTTTAAATAACAGACTTTTCGAATCCATACCAAAATAAATGCAGATGTGCAATGTTCTAACAAAGAAAGCTAGTAACACGCTGCTGAATCTGTCCATCACAAGACCATTAGTGTTCTGCAATTTAGCTGCCAAGATGCAAGTCCAAATCCTCAGGGTGAAAAATTAACCTGTGGACAAGACAAATTTGTCAAAATTCTGGTTAATATGAGTGTAAAAAAGAACAATACAGTTGATAGATTATTTTTTATCCGTTCATCATCCTTTAGCATAATAGCCAAATTTGTATGTCGGCAATTGGGGCTTTACCTGAGGAATCCCCAAAGCGGAATGTTCTATCGGATGTTACGCCATCTCAACTACATTCAAATAGCACAAAAAATCAAGGTTACAAATTGGTTTGTAGATTAGCAATTTTTTTACCGTTCCTCATGAATGTGGGTACAAAATAGCGAAATTTAACTGATATATCATGATTATATCCAGGAAAAGACGCCAGTCATTACGTTCATCTTTTTTAAAAATAGAAAATACAACAGGTGTAAATTGTGAAAGTAACGAATGTTATGTGGAGGAAACTTGGAGGCTGTTTAATGTGAGAATCAACGAGCACTATACTTCGGTTAACAAGGGGACAGTCAATCTGACCATGGATAGAAAATTCTTAGCACAAAGTATTAAGGAACCAAATATAGCTAGTTGTCAAAATCCGACCTACATGTACATGTAAGCAAACAATAAGTACATTGGGATATGCTCATGAAAAAATTTAACCCAAAATTAAAGAGAAAAATTGTTTTCTATATGCCTTCCTAAATAATGTTTAAGACGTGGCAGTCTGTTCGAATCAATGCAATGAGTAACACTTTGAAGAAGAACTTAAATGATATTATTTTTGACAAGCTTTCGCAGCAACAACTGCCTGCCTTTTCAAGTCTCCAGTGGAAAGATGAGTTAAAGTCACATATGCACTCAAATTTTGAATTTTTTGTTTGCCTTGATTTTTTACAAGGTTTGATGTTTGCTCTAAAATGAAAACAGTCACGATAAAATAAAAACTATTCATTTGGTACAACGCTTGTACGGGCCAGGCGAAATCTTGCAGTTATTCGAATTTAACGGAAAGAGGGCTGGCCATATTTTCTCACAAATACTTTGATCCAGCAGCGGTGAATGATATTGTTTGTAACGAGTCAACATTTTGAACCTTATAAGGGGTGTAACTAACACGGTTGACTCGGAGTGACGTCGGTACATCAAAAAAGCCTGAGATGTGCCAGCAGATTGACACATTACCTATTAAAATTTCTGGCAGAATGTTCAGGGTTTTATTTGCTTTTAAACTAACTTAACCCGCGAGTAGAATTAACGGAATGCCTCTAACTTTTACTTTTTAATAAACATATATTTAATTCATCTGATTCCGTGAAAACCCAAAATACAGAATTGTTGGGTGCGTATGTGACTTCAAGTATTTGTGTAACAATCCAAATCAAGGGAATTTTATGTGCAAAAGTGTAAATACATGTGTGTATACCAAGTGAAGAGGTGGGAACAAGAAGAAAGTTAATTTATAAATCTCCCTAGTTCTTGTAAGGAAGCCTTTGGTTAAGAATCCTATAAATCAAATAACTCTCCACCAATACAACTTGGTCTGACTACAATTATAAGAATAAAAAAAAATAGTGTAACCTAAGAATCTATATTAAAAAATAAAACTGATACAAAAAAATACCGTAAGCAATATAAAGTTCTGGTAAAGAAAAACTCTGGTAAGTATGTGCCAGTTGATAAGTAAATAACATGATATGAAAACAGTATTTGAAAATAATAAACAAATAAGTTTTATTTAACTATAATGAAAACTTGAACACATTGAATGACTATGACAAAAGGTCACCTGACCCCTCGAGGTACCAAAAATCGCTACCCCGTCCCAAAATTGACATACAAATTACGGTATCTGAAATTGAAGCTGCCGCAAGCAAATGAAACCAAACCAATAAGGTATCTGAAGACGATAATATATTAAACGAGCTTATAAAATCCAGCCTATCTATAATGTTACCAATATAACATAAATTATTCAATCTCATTTTTGACTCGGGATATATACCTGATTCATAGTGGCTCGCGGTGTTTTATTCTGTCCACAAAATATATAGATTAATATTGAAAACCCTGGAGATTGAAGGCTTACTCTTAGACTGCCTAGGAAAACGTTTTATGCAATAATCAAACATTCGTCTAACTACATGTAATTACTGTGACAATGATACAAGTAACGAAGTTCCAGCTGCCTTTAGAGAGGGATGGCGTGATGACCACATGCTTTCCTTCCAGATCCTAATGGAACTATTGTTAGAAAAAACGCCCACTTTAAAGTCTGACTTTGCGTACGTTCTCTTTACAGCGGCCAATTACAGATTGCAACAGGCATAGGCCTACACTGTAGCCTTATATAAGTCCGTATAACAAGGCAAGACATAAAACAAATCTAGTCTGAAAACATAATGCTGAGACAATGCAACTGTTGTCAATATTAACAGTAATATATAAATAATAGTAAAATTCATAGTTACCTTGATTAAAATATAGTGGACTTGTGAAAAAACAGCACACAAAGCATACATATTTATAAAGCAACTGTCTAGGATAACTTTGAATGCAATTATTACCATTAGTTAAACAAATTCTTGTGACAGTAACGAAATAATCGACGAAGCTTTACCTCCATTACCTCATAGAACTATAAGTATAAATCATATTCACAGTTACCTTCATTGAAATATAGTGTTGGACTTAAATCAAACAAAAAATAACATATTTACAAAGCTCATCCAAGTAGAATATTGTGCTGAGAATTACTTATTGATTTGAAACTTGTTTAACGTCGATCTCACTTAGATGACAACTTTGTGATGCTTGTGTTTGATGGAAAATCAGAAGAACGTTATGCACTTGAAAACGCCCATCGAATTATACAGCCATTGGAGGTTTCTTGTATCTGCGTAAGGCCGATAAGTTGACCCGACGTATACTGGGTTCAGGGAAGGGGAGCGCGCAGCTATTAAATCTCAGAAAGATAGACACTTCACAGCGCCATATATTAATTGGAGCACATTTACTAGCCATGCAGTGATGAATTTGGCTTCCGTGTTTTAAAAAAACAATACACATACTGAGCATGTTATATATATTTTTGGGTCAACCAATAAATTTGGTTTATACGCCCGGCTGATATAGCTTATTTCAGCTAGGCGTGTCAATGTCATGTTCCTTGAAATGAGTCTAATGAACGAGGATAAGCACTCTTCCGAATATATACACAGTCACATTTAATCTTGATTTATTTATCGCTCTACTTCATTGTGTGAGTTATTTATGTCAGGGTTCGGCTAAGATCCCCTCAATCTCGTTGTTTAGCGTTCGAGGCTAACAAAACATTACAGCTTTTAACTAATCAAAGCAGTATAATTGATTAATAAATCCAAAAAGCTTATCAGTCTTTTTCCGTATTAGCCACACTAGATCCTATAAAATCGTTTGTTCGACCTGACAACCTGAGAGAAAAAGAGTAATCTAGTTATCGATCTCTCTGGTGGTGGATTACCGGTTTGTGAACTCATATCAGGGGCTCTATTTGGGATATTTTGGAGTCACATGTTGATAAGAAATTTAAACCACTGACACCTTTTTGCTTTTTACTAACTACACTTTATTGATTTAAAACAAACGATTGTAAATTTACACGATAAGCCAAGCTGTATTCAATCTAGATGCATAACATGTATGTTTTTAACAAATGAACGTCTGGTAATGGCTCTAGGCTTAAAAAGGAATTGAAAACCGCTTTGATATAGTATTCTTGTATTTAAACCTAATTAAACTTTTTAAAACAATATCCTCTTAAATGACATCTTCGTTTTATCAGTCTAAAAATGAAATTGGGGCAATAACTGTTTTTTTTCTTTTTTTACGACAGTACATTTTAACGTGGATTATAAATTATTTTTTTCGGAAAAAATAAAACGGAAAGGATATTTAAATATTTTTGAACATGTCAAAACAGTATCAGAAAATGATACGGAAATTTGTTAATGTCAGGATGTAGGATGGATTTGCCTCTTACAAGACATTCTCATACACTGGGAATATCTCAAATACCCTCCTGTTTTATGACTCTTCTGAAATCCGACATGATCATAACATAAATATTGTGGACGCAGTGCACAAATTGTTACTTTCCTCCAAAAGATTTACTTGATGTATACCCACAAGGTTCATGTATCCGAGCTGGTCAGCTGCTAGGCAAACAAAAACACGCTTGCCCACCATCGTCCTGTTGTTTTATTTCAATTTCATTTTTATTTTTTTATATTATTTTAACATTATGATTTCTTTTATAGTTATCTACATTATTTTAAAAAGTCATTTTTTGGTAAAGTAAATAACATAACAAGTAAAAACAATTGATATTAAACACGGTGTTGTTGATAACGGTGAAGAGAAAACAAAATGATCATGAGAAGGTAGACTGTAGACATCAGTTTTAGAAAATGGGCTACTGAGTGTGTGAATTGCTTGCATAATCTTGTTAGAGTCAACTGGTCCCTAACATTGTATGGTTTCGTCTCGACTACCCACCACATACAATCTAATCAAAGTCGTCTTATTAAGTGACACCAAACACCAATAAAATAAATGAATAAATTAATTCTTTTTTTTTTTTAACATTGATGAACCATCAAATATTTCCTATAAATCAAACAAAACAAATTAAGTCGTCCCTGAAAAACTGGACGTCGACATGAGTCGCCTTTCTTTTCAGTTGGCGAAAAAAGGTGTCATTATTATGGAAGTTGAATAAAGATACATGCTTTACTTCGTTGATATGGTTGTTTCCTTTCACTAATGTCAAGTGAACCGAGGACAACCAACTAACGGCATCAGCTCAGAGAAGTTATGTAATATAAGCGAGGTGGTCTTCTGAATTGATTTTCTGTCGAAGGCTAGCATTACATGGAATTTGTTAACGAACAAAACTCCCAGGCACTTTTAACAACCTATATATCAATAACGAAACATCAAAGGTTTCACCTGCTTAATTCTAGTTAATTGTCCAAAGAAACATATTTCCTTTTAGACTTTTTTGACATACGCTGAGCTATGTCTAGACTGCTTTGGCTTCGAGGAGCGAATCATACTTTTAATTCATTTTATAGGTTTTCTTGTACAATTCCAATTATAGACCTATCAGTATCAACTTTCTTCGATTATATGGGTTGCCGCGCTATTTGGCATATTTTGAATACTGCCTCGAAGAGACATGAAGAGACATGGCTTCAAAGGTAACGGCCGAACATAAACAGTTAGCTACATTTTACGTGGTTCGGGAATATTTAGGGCATGTATGAGATCTCTTTTTTGTCTTGATAGGATTATTTTTGATGTTTCCGTGCCTGGGAATGGGTCTTTATTATGTGATCTTAAACCTTTAACCTTGCTTTTACCGTAAACATGACAGACATATTAATCAGGATGGTTACATCAAATTGGTTATACAACAAAAAACGGTTGATATATTCATGCTTACTACCGTTAAAATGGCATCGTCTACTTCCACATTAGCCATATATCATTATAGGAAAATAAGATGAACAAGCACTTAGCAAAAGTCACATTATTTAAATATTAACAAAACAAATTACTCTTACTGTGGGTTATATGGATACGCCCTTGTCAGTTTTGTTCGTCTTTACAGACTTGAATAACATACATATTAGGATTGACTTGGCTCAGTAATGGAATTCATCGACTGGCTTTTTAAAATATATGTTAGATATGACTGTTTGTTTGAACGGACTTTCACGCCGTAGCCTAGGCTAGTTCACTCACATGGCGGTGTGCCAGCCCGATGGCTGAAGTAAACCACCCTAGAGGACGCTGACAACACAGAAGACCCAACAGTACATGTACAGGACTAAAACAGCACACCACAACAAATCGGGTTCCTAATGCCCCTTAGCTAAACGATCACCGGGGAACAGGATGTCCCCTCAACCACCCGCTTGGGTGATAATACACGAGGAAATGATCACCACACAGTATCTCATGTGTGTTATTTTTCTTACTAAACAGTTTCTACTTATTAGCGTCACGTGTATTCAATTACAACTGCGCAGTAGAATGATGATACCGCATTTTCTTGGTCATTGACCTATATTTAAACATATGGAACTTTTAAACTAGAT
>JAVFBZ010118351.1:0-24538 GCA_032466195.1 Katharina tunicata | reverse complement strand
AATAAAGATGAGGGCAGTTAAGGGTTATCTGATACAGAAGGGAGTTTCGTCTTAACCAAGAGGTCCTTGACAGATTTATTCTTCTTGTAGGCTACGATAGGTCTCTGCGATAGAGGCTTCATCATTTTGGGTACAAGGTTTTGATATTCCTGTATGAGTAGACTTGCAAGCCTGGTGCTAGGCTGATCATATTGTAATACGAAAGGAATAATGTCTACCCAGGAGCCTTTACCGAGTTCAAGATTGAAACCCAATGGATACAAAATTTGAAGTGTTTTAATCCAATGAGCTTCTCTCTACAAGCGTTTCCGTTTGGTTTCCTCTTCAGAAGGAAAAAAAACCGGAGTTTTTTTCAATCGACATGATTTCAAAATGATCTATGACCCATGTATATATATGTATAGAGAAGAAATGTGTGTATGAGTTTAATAGTGATGCATTCAATTGTTACAGATATATGGCCCGGATACACAAAACAAAAAAACAGACAACCAATTTGCAATAAACGCGATACAATTTGCATAAATCTGGTTTTTTGTGTAAATGTACATCTACAGATGTAGAAATGCATATTGGCGTTTTATTCATGCATTTTTGTTCAATGTATTTCGCCCTCTGGCATGGTACAAGCTTACATTCAATATGTCATGCTTAGCACGGGAGGAAAATTACCTTTCAAACAGACTTAACACATAAAGTGACTTCACATTGTTGTGTTGTGTTAGTCACCGCCGTCATATAAGTGAAATAGCATTGAGCACGGTGTTAACACCAATCAATCAATCAATCCATCAATCAGTAGATACCAATGTATTTCCCGTACAATTAGTTTGGATAATAAAAAAAAGTACGAGTTGTGTTTTTAATCCAATAAACAGTTGGTCGACCGCAAAATGGCGTAGTTCTTTTTTCTTAATCAAAGGTTAGCATGACAAAAATGTTATTCACATGTGAAGATATGAGTTTCTACTTCATAATTGCTGCGTTAATTCACTAGCTATATATCATCATACGATAATATATTAACACTTGATGTACAACACACAATCCATAGGTGATTGATGGTGGCTTAATTTTGCCTAGTTGCCCTCTGAGCTAGGGGCGTCAAGAAATCTCATCACCCGAGATATCCTATAAGATTGATTTCTGCGGCCTTGTCGGAACATCTCGAACTCGTACATTTTACTTTCGTAATAGTAATTGTCAAAAGGTACGAGATTAGTGAGATGGTACCATGCGGGATATCCTCGTTCATTGGTTTGATATTTATTAATGAACATACATTTCGAATAAGACACACAGTGTGAGATATATTTAGCAGTCAAGATTATCTTACAAATAATTTTTAGTTAAATCCTTAAACCCCCAAATCAGGCGGAAAACGTCCCGACGAGGCCTCGGACATCTATCATGCAAGAGATCTCGCGTGATCATATTGAGGCGTCAAGAATTCGATGTGTTGTGGAGTCCTGTGTTTCTCTGCGATGATGTCTCGGGGTGTTGTCATTGTCGTTAGCTTAAATACACATCTTAGCGGGTAGTGTAATATTTTTGATATCGTCATTTTGATAGACTTCTATCATCTGGTTTATCAGCAATTGCGGATGCCACTGTTGTTTGAAAAGCTACAAAGTACGCCACAACAGTTAGGAAAACTGCGACAACAAAAACATGGCTTATTACATTAGTGCTGGTATTCTTCTCAATCGCGAGAATGGTACGAGCCCATTACAGTATGTATTTTTTTGTAAGTTTGTACTGCACAGCAACCTAGGCTGTGAGCGAATACAGTGGTGCTTATAACACACCTACTCCCATTTCAACAAGCCCTGCTTACTGTTAACATGACTAAACAGTCTCCCAGTGGACTTGAGGTATACGAGGGAGTCACACGAGGTGACTTCGGCAATCGCGCGGGCGGTTTTTACGAGGTTTCCTCCCGGTTTTCCGCCGTATTGAGTAAAGCGGATTAAGAAGTGGAGAATCAGTCGTCATATAATGAAATACCTTTGAGTACGGCGTTAAACACCAATCAAACAAACAAACAACTACTGCCTAAACATCCTTAGCAAATGGCCAGTTTAAGAACAAATGTTCAAACGATTCCGTTGCTGTACTACACCCGAAGCCGTGACATTCGCACGAACTAAATTTGCCACTACCCTTAGTTTATGCAGCAAGAACCAAACTATAACTTTTTCCCTGTTGAAACCACGGGTGCCATAAATCGAAAGAAAAACATTCTCCCAACTGGATGGACCCATCTCCCATTTTAAAAGCGCTTCAGGTGAAGCTTACTCTATAGCACAAAGCCATCCATACCAAACTCTAGTGGAATACGAGTAATTACACGATCGTTTACTGAGAATGGACACTCATCACCCTGGTCCGGCAATTCAAACCACAACGGGTCTACTGTCTTTTATCAGATCCAACTGTCTACAAGAAGCTCTTGACAACCCTGCGTCCAAATTCCTTCCAAGTTCTGGTAGCCTTATCAGCTATGTCAGAAACCAATAGAAAACCTAAAGTGCCAGGCCTGGAAGGTATCCCAAGCCAGTCTAAGATGTGATTATTGTCAAACAGCGGCTGTTCCAAGACCTGATCCCAAGTTGCAGGCTTCGCACAAGATCTTTCGAGCAGACAAACCTGTTTAACAACCTCCCTCAGCCACGTTGGAAGCTTACGTGCAGATGGTCCAACCAGGGACCATGGATCTTTGCAATGAAATATATGGCCCAAGGTGAAAGGTCCCAATCGCTTATTAATTAAAGATCGACCAACACTGGACCATCTGTCTCGCTTTATGAGCAGTTTGCCCAGGAATTTTAATTTTAGACGGACAAGTTTGTTTTGTATATATTCCAGTCCTAGACCTCTTTCACACTTCGGTAAATGACAGGTTGCCAAAGAAACCCTCGGTTTTTTCCCGGACCACAAACAGTTTATGACTAAAGTTTTTAGTCCGCCAAGCTGTTTTTTAGGCATGTCACATGAGGTAGCCACGTACCAAAGTTTAGACATGGCCAAGAGGTATCATAACACGACCAATAAGACTAAGCGGCCGGTTTGCCCATCCACAAAGCGTGGAGGACACCTTGGGTATTCTAGCCTCCCAAATAATATTGGCAGTGTCACCAGACCCCTGTTCGACCCCAATGACTTTTACTGAAGTATTTGACCAGTCAAGAGCTTACGGTTTGTCAGCTCTAGTTTTCCACGGACCCAAAAACAGTCCCTTTGATTTTGATTTATTAATTTTAGCCCCAGAGGCTTTTTTGCAACTATCAAGTACGGGTTGTATTTCTTCAAAATGTGCATTGGATCCGACAACCAAGCAAGGGTCATCAGCATATTGGCTAAGTTTAACTGGTTCTTCCAATGACGACAGCTTAACGCCCTGGATATTAGATTCCCTGACGGCTGAGCCAAGCACTTCTGCGCCCAATACGTAAAGCAACGGAGAAAAGTGGACAGCCCTGACGCATACCTCGCTCTAGCAGTACATATCTTCTAAAAAAAACATTGATCGTAATCAAACTAACAGGGGGAATGGTAAATTGCCCCAATCCATTTTCTGAAGTTAAACCCGAATCTCATTTGACTTAAGACATCAAGTAGGAACTGCCACTGTGCTATGTCAAATGCCTTTTCATTGTCAATGCTAATTATTGCACACTCTAAAGCTTCGTCATACGTTAATTCAATGAAGTCCCTGACGAGAAAGCTGTCTGTCAAAACAGACCGTCCAGGAACTGCACAAGTCTGATTCTAATGAAACAGTTAGTTCATCACCGATTCAACCCTATCATTTCATGCTTTGGCATTGATTTTGTAATCAGCACATAACAGCGATATGGGCCTCCAGTTCTTCAGATCTTGTTTAGCACCACGTTTGTGTATAAGCCGGAATGCAGCTTGCTCCATTGAGCTCGGCAAACAGCCGTCATTTAAATATTCGTTCGGTACCTCCAGTAAAATAGGCCCTAGAATGTCCCAAAATACCAATAAAATTCGACGGGCAAGCCATCGATCCCTGGGGACTTGTTCTTGTTTAAAGCTTTGGCAGCGCAGTTCAACTCACCAGTGAAAAGGCATCACACACTAAAACGTGTTCGTTAGACAAACTGACAGTAACGTTCTGTAACAATGTTACCCAGCTCAATTTTGTCAACATTTCCTGATGAGAATAACTTCTCGTAAAATTCATTCGCTGCATCCAGCATGTCATTTGTTGAACTGACTGTCGAATAATTTGTTTCTATTTCCAGAATGAGTTTTTCTATACCCCCTAGCCGTTTCCAAGGAACAACATTTGTTTGTGGATGCTTCAGCCTCGAGAGCACACTTAACCCTAGCTCTATTGATAGCCGCATCATATGTCTGCTGCTCAAAAGCACGAACTTTGCGTTTAAGTTTATCGTGCAGATCACTGAGATGGGATTCACCTTTTGACAACCTATTTGAAACTTCAGAGAAAGACTTGTATAACTTACGTTTGGTCCTACGTAGGTGGCGAGCTTTGACCTTGCCAAACTTGATTGAAACATTCTTGATACCCTCCTTGCCACTATCCTAAAACACCTTGATTGACAGTGTGGTTTCTTTGACCAAGCCATTCATACAAAAACTCTCTGACAACACCACAGAACTGCTCGTCATTGACCAAGGAGACATTTACATGCCAATAACCTAGCCCTCGCTTGACCCAATCTCCGGAATCGAGCGAAGTCATTACCATAGCGAGGTCCGCAGAAGCCGATGGTTCATGGTTACAAGCAGCCAGATGACCTTTAAATGATTTATTTATGTACACCCTATCTAAACGTGTAGATGTTTTCCCCCTTGAATAGTCCAAGTATAATCTGCTTCATAAGGATGTAAAAATGTGAACGAATCAACCAGGTCATATTTGTTGATTGCCGACAACAATTCACTTACAGAGGAATCAGGAGAGACGGTGCAACTGGATCTGCGATCCAGATTCGGGTCTAGAACACAATTGAAGTCGCCCAGTTAGCATCCTAATGACTTAAATCGACAAAATATTGACGCCGCTGTGGTGTATATGTTGGACCATGGACATTTATAAGAGTTAACTACCAGAATAATCTATCCCAGTGACCATTTGGATCTACAGCACTATGTTTCAGCTCTATTGTAAGTACCAGTAGAACATATAAATGTGCCTGTTATGGCCTTTTCAAATTAATTTATATCATTCGCTTCGCAGAAGTGTGTTATCTGCAAAAAAGCTATCATAGCTTTTAAACTCTTAAACAGTTTGTTAAAAGTGAACTGTTTCCATGGAGAAAACAGCCCCTAAGTATTGTGTGCAATAATTTCTAAGCCCATCATTGGAATTGAGTCCTTTTTTGTTAGACTTTTTCTTTACTAATGCCTTTCGTTTTGCAAATTGTTCCTGTGAAAGTACTTCAACTCTCATTTTACTCTTTTTTTGTGTAGACTACTGTCTTTTCTCATTGCTCTATAATGTATACCGAGTCACGTTTTAACTGGTACTAAGACTTCACCCCTACCAGTATTGTAAGCTGGCACAGACTCTTCAGTTAAGTCACCACCAATAGAGTCTCCCATTTCCGACATGGATTCCCCCATGGCTTCATTTTCCACGAAAGTCTGGGTATTGGTTGTATCTGCAATAAGAGGTAGCTCAGCTAATCCACCTTCAACAGAGCTAGAACCCCAAAGAGTTTGTGTGTCAGTTTTTTATTTTATTTTCGGAACCATCATTGCTTTCGGACCATAGGTCTTGGGTAGCAATTTGCAAATAAGTACTTTCTTTTTTGTCTTTTCTAGAGACAGACTTCCCATTAGAAACTTCACCCTGCTTATATTTATCGGCCTTTTTATTTTTATTTTTAATGCAGTCAACATTACCTTCCTCTGGAGTTTGAATTTCATCTTCACTCCAGAGAGACTGAGAGAGAGTTTCAATAGACTGACACTCTGCCGATGGTTCATTACCTGTCTGTTTTAAAGACTGGTCTTCGACCAAACAATCCTGAAGCACTTGTGCCTCGTTCTCTACATTTGTACTTCCTTCATTAGTTGTGAATTTGTCAGTATTATAATTCATTGTAATGTCATTCTCATCATAGTTATCTTAATATATCAAATCGTTATCGTCATTACTATCGCTCATTTCTACATCTTGATCACTGTCATCTATGTCAGAGTCCACAACAAGGGTTTAATTTAGGACAGTTTTTTGTGGAAATGTGAGCTTTCTTTACATATAAGACATTTGTCTTTCACAGGACAGTCTTTTTTAAGGTGAAGAAATTTCGCAGATTTGACACGGGCGTACTTGCCCTCTATACCAAGCTTGCAAACGGAAGCTAGAGCCGACCCAAAATGGCTTCTGGAATAGGAGACTTTAGGTCGCTCATCTACACACGTCCTATCCCATTTTCAAATGTTCTATCTAACTGATACGACCCACGCTCGACACTGTGCATCGTCCCGTGAGCCTTCAAAACCGACAAAATTTGATCATTTGTTATTTCCAATTGATTCTTTATTCTTACAAGTATACGAGATTGCTCAACTTCGTACACCGGGCATTCGGTGTCTCGAAAGATAAATGGCTGGTCAATAAATGTTTTTTTTATGAACAGTCATGTTCCAGATATTGCCCTTAACATGAACTAACCCCTTTAAAATGATAGGGCCGCTGCCCAACTTGTCCTTTAAATGGTGGTAAATGTCAAAAGGCTAAACGTTATTGACCTTCAGAATCAACTTCAGACTCAATGGCCTCTTAATCCGTCCCCAGGCTGACATACTGTACAAGGAACGAGCCTACACAAGGCCACCCATATCAAAGCAAAGCAAGTGTATGTCCTGGTTAAATTGTCAAACCTCCCAAGGAATTAATCCTAAAAAAGTTGTGGAAATTAAATATGTCTGAATGCTGTATGTGTAATATTCATGTTTTTTTTTAAAAAAGAAGAGATAAGCTCCCGTCAATACCAAGGGGCAGCTTTAGTCAGCTCTACCCCATGAACAAAACTACATAGTGCCAATGCTACCACCAACAAGCTGACTAGGCAGAAGTAAAGTGACATGAAAAGTTATACAAACATACATACATAATTTAGTTTATTGGTTTCCCCATTCGAACGAATGATGTGCGCCATGTCTAGGTTTGTCTCATTAGAGGTGCTTAGACTAATTAACACTTAACATGCAAGAATTATCACAGGTACATGTCACAAAGTAAGGCGAACACATACATAAGACAGATAGGTTATTATATAGAGGCACATAGAAGAAGGTTTGGTTAGGTATACATGGACTATGTTAGTGCACACATTTCATATATATCTCACAAAAACATAAATTCAAAATACTCATAGCTTCCTACTCAACATACAAACGAACAACTAGAGTTTACGGCAAGAGGAGACAAAGTTTGCCACTATTCTGGACACTTCCGTCGCTAACTTTTTGGGTATCAGAATGGTTTCCAATGATGGGTTCGGAACACCCACAGCTCTGAGATCAGCATAGAATATAAAGCGCTGAGCATTATACAAGCGGCAATTAAATAGAAAATGGGGAATGGTTTCTTCAACATTACAATGCTGACACAATTCATTATCAGTAATTTTAAAACGATAAAGGTAAGACTTAACTGGAATATGACCTGATAAAAGTTTTAAAATAATGACTTCTTGAAAAGTTATGAACTGGTTATAAATAAACTGGAATAATCAAACTGATCAAGCCAGTGCAGGGACTGGTCAAGGACATAGCCTAACAAAAGGCTAAAAACAACCGGAGTTAATTCAATTGGTCATCAACATGTATGCTGGGTTTAGTTTAATATAACTGGATTAAACCTAATACCCAATTCGTTTCAGACAAATCTAAGTAGTATTGGTCTTGTGCTAACTCTCTTTGGTGATATGCCAATTAAGATGGGTAATTGGCAAAGGAGAGGTATGCCAACTTCAATATTAATGAAACAGAAACACAACATAATACGGTAATAGCAATATGTACAACTACAGTTGATGGTTAATGTGCCTACGTTTCATAAAGATAAGCCTTGTAGTTTTTGAGTTATGCTCTGAAAACATCCAACTTTGTATGCATGGAAATTAGGAAACAAAAATGGTGAATCCGTAATAGCAAAAACTGATGGTGAACGTGTCTACCAAGTTTCACAAATGTAAGCCTTATAGTTTTCGAGTTATGCTCCGGAAACAAAATTCACTTCTGATTATGACAAAGTCCAACTTTGGATCCATAGACATAAGAAAGAAAAATGTTGAATCTGTAATAGCAAAAGGCACAACTACAGTTGAAGGTGATTATGTTCACCAAGTTTCATAAAGATAACACTTATAGTTTTCGGATTGTAGCCGGACGGACGGATGGACGCCGATCATACCATAATACGACCGATTTTCATCGGGCGTATAAAAAAACACAAATTCAACCAAACTGAGGCCATAGTCAGTTGGCCTGTTTATGAGGAAGTTTACCATTGTATCGTATCCACGGGAAAAAAAACTAAGTCAACGTTGTTTATGTTGACTTGTTATGTCTTTCGCCCTCTTTCCAGATAAACATTCGATTGTTTTTCACACCAATCCATCCAGCAACATCGACAAAAGTAAATGTGAAAAAGATCCCGAATGACTTTTAATCTGGTTTTCTACCCATTCCGGTAATAACTTCTTTATTTATCAAAAAAAATTGCTACCAAGCAAGAAAGATTTGTACAGTCATTATTATTATTAAATTACAATCAAAACTGAATTTAGGCTGTATTTAAAATAACATAAATTCAACATTAACATCTGTCATCGAGTTTTTGATTTTTTTTTAGGTTAAAATTAAAGAAACTACCATTTGCACCTGTGGAAAATGTGGGCGCGCACGGCGTGTCGGGTTTAAACGGCATCAACTACAATTTAAGTCTACATGTAGATAGACATTGCAATAAGTATCTCGCATTTCCATCACATAAAACCATTATGATAGCACTACTTTGTACACTTAGGTAAACATAATCAATCGGTTGATAATTGTGTATCAGTGAGTATACCGTGAAGCTCGATAAATTGGTTTTATAGTATGATTTATTCATTATAATATGTTTACGATCAAGTTTATATAAAGAAGTAATCAAGGTAATGGACAAAATGTCGATAATGTTTCTAGTCCAAGGCAAATTTAGGATATCCAGGTCAACAAATTTATCATAAATAACAGCCGGCGGAACAGTAAATCTAGCTTAACGAATTATGTTGTTGTCTCTTAAATAAGCCTTTAGACCGAGCAATCGTATCTAAAGCTAATGGAGATGAAAATATGATACAATTTCCCAGAAGAGTTACAATCAAATTACCCTATAGATAATATTGATTTACCAAACATATATTATTTATGATTTTAAGTATGAGGTCAGTCTAAGAATATTAAATAGAACCCGATATTCTCTTGTTGCAACATATATTTATTTATCTTTGTTCGCACCGGATTATAAATGTTTCATTCAGAACCGGAGTATAATAATGGTAATACTAACTTCCGGGTGAATGACACCTTCTGGGTATATTTATTACGTCGTTTCAAACTCGTTTCATTTATCAATTACTGGTAACCATATCTGAAAGATGGTTGAAACGTCGTAACAAAGTTCCGCATGCAGAAGTAGTTATCCATACGGAAGATGGTATTAGTATTTAAGGACCGTTTAGGCTTGTCAACAATAGGCTGACGTCGGACTACTGCACTTGGGGGAAAAGTAAACACAAATTATAATCTTTCTTTTGGACAATGATCTGTCTCACCCGTTAATGCCCTGTGATAATCACTATATACCGACATTGTCTACATTCACCCCATGCACAAATACAAAGTGATACATTCCCTGACATAGGAGTGTATCCATTACAGGTAAATATAATGGAATAGGATAGACAAAAGTATCAATAACATTTATTAAATCTGAAAAATAGTCTGATAACGTATGTCTACAATTTGTTACTCCTTGCGTATTATAGTTTTTTTTTCCAGAGTATCATACTCAAATCTAGTAGTGACAATGCAATTGATCCTTCTGAACACATAAATGTTAATATAAACAGCATTTCACATTGGCTAAGAAAAGTGTTCTCTTAAAACAACCAGAAAAAAACGCTGTCCAAAAAAATAACTACCGTATCCACAACTGTTATGGTAAACAAACAAAAAACGTTGTCCTCATACGGTAATTAGAATAATGGACTCGGTAAAATGTTTATTTTAAAGATAAACATTTAAAAACAAAATCCATAATCTCCCCTACGTACTTTGACAAATGGCTTTCAGCTAATTTCATGAGATGATGCCGCAACATAATCGTTATTTACCCTCAACTGACCTGTTTTATATTGTCTTCTTGATTGCAGTCTTGTTTTATTTGTAAATGATGTGCGGCTGTAATCAAGATAATTTCTCATAGATAAAAAAAAAAAGTAAGATCAGGGAATGTATTCATTACACGCTTTTGAGGAACGACAATGGTCACTTCCACTAACACTGGATTAGTTGAGCTCTGGAATAAAGTCATTAGAGTCTAACAATATTATGGTACCATTTTTTTCATAGTTTGTTTGATGGGATTTTAATCTGAACGTATGGCTTTTTTACTTATAAGACGGCGTCCAGTACCAATCTGCGAAGTAAACTCCAATGACAACACAGAAGACACTACAAAACATTTACAGGACAAAATCAGGACACCACAACAAATCGGCTGTCTAATGCCCCTTAGCTCAGAGAGCATCAGGGCATATGTGGCTTCCGCACAACTACTCGCATTTTTTCTCTCATACAGGATCCCCTCCAATTTGTGTAAAATACTGGAAAAAATGGTGAACACAAGACTGTGGTGTTTTTAAACAAACATAATAGTTTATCTCCTGTGCAGAGTGGATTTCGTTGTAACCGTAGCACTACAGACCACCTTGTTACTTTTAGAAACATAAATACGCAATGCCTTTATAAATAAGACGTAGAGAAAGCTTATGGTATGCTATGGCGAACTTGTGTTCTAGTTAAGATGAAAGGTGTGGGTATCAGTGGTAGAATGTTGGCGTTGGTACAGAATATTCTTTCCGACCGCACTATCCAGGTTCGTATTTAGAAATCACTATCCCTTGTTCTCACTGTTGAGAACGGAACGCTCCAGCGGCCACGCTCTTCAACATTGCTATCAATGATCTTCCGTATGTTATCCTTCATAATGTTAATTGTTCTTTATTTGCTGACGATAAGGCGCTTTGGTTCAGTAGCAACAATTTGTTGGTCGCCAAAGGCAAGGTTCAGCTAGCTCTTAAAAGCGTTTTAACTCGGATTAGACAACGGGGTTTTCAGTTTTCAACCTTTAAAACTGAGGCGGTAGTATTTATTAGAAACCGTACAGAAATATGTTATACATAGCTTTAATACGCTCCTGTCTATGGGTGCGAAGCATTCTACTCTGTCTGCAACTCGTTAAAGGCTAAGTTAGACTATGTTCGATGTTCCTGCTTTACGTTAGTACATTGTACATCTCTGTTGTATCAGAATGTATGTGTAATGTTTGAGTGGATTCCTAGCCATGCTGGTATTCAAGAAAATGAGTTAGCCGATGGTTTAGCAAACAGGCATTATCGTTTAAATATTATGCAATTAATTGACCACTGTCATCTTCGGAAGTTGTCAACTGTTTTAGATTTTATTTTGTTAAACTCTGGCAGAGATATTGTGATATTTCAGAAAAAAACAGGTTTTATCACAGGTTTGACCCATCCTCAAGTACTACTATCTTGTCGTTATCAAACTTTATTTATTGGCACAGACTCGGGACACATTCATGTAATGCTTACCTGCACAGGTTTAATCTTCACTCAACGGGATTGTGTGATGTCTATTTTATGCTGAGCTGACGAAAATTAATATTGTGAACCTCTCAATAGAGTCCATTCTTAACCCTCAGGTTAAGAACAGAAGCAAAGTGTTTTATATTCTAGGATTTATTTTGCTAATATGCAGTAGATCAAACTAACTGTTGATTAATAATTACAATTTTTCTGTTGATTTACTCATAGTCTACTTGCTTCTTGTCTTGTTCTTTGGCTGATTGTCATATTTTTCGAGTGTCTGTGGTCGACTTTGTGTGTTTTTAAAACTACGTGTTTTTAAAATGTCAGTTTATGACGTCAAGTGTTTATTTATTTGTGTATATATGTTCTATACATATTATCTGTTC
This sequence comes from Katharina tunicata, assembly GCA_032466195.1. Lineage (NCBI taxonomy): Eukaryota > Metazoa > Mollusca > Polyplacophora > Chitonida > Mopaliidae > Katharina > Katharina tunicata. Next base: position 12,264 of record JAVFBZ010118351.1, on the reverse strand, counting down.
TGCTACCATTAAGTGTTAGTAGGTAATTTTAGCTATGGCGCACATCATTCAATTGAATGGAGCCGCCAACAATTCAATAACTAACTACTCGCATTTTGGTTCTCACTTGTTCACGTCTATATTAACAGACGTTGCCAATACCTACCTAGGAATCTTTGACTACGTTTTGGGTGTGCTGTTCTTATTTACTATCTTAAATAAAAATGATTTTACTATAATTGTTTATTTTATTTACCACCACCCTCAGTGTTTTAATAATATAATCCTCACGCAAATTAATAACCACATAAAGGGCTGTATCTACTCCAAGCTATGACGTATGGGTAACTCGCTTGTTACGAGCGGGAAATTTGTAAACGTCCATACATTTCTATACAATTTTTTTAACTTCGTAGACATTTTTTTTTCCGAGCCCCTACTCTTACGTCATCAAATCTCTCTTTCTTGATTTATTAATTAAAAATAACAAATTACAACATTTTCCCAGTGGCAAACAACATTTTAAAATGTGTTTCGTAGTTTGAAAGTAGAATTTTATTTATGATTGCTCCCTTTTAACGAAATACGGACTGACCTCAATATTAAAGCATCACCGTTATAACACATATTTATGTATCTCATATATGTGGAATACACCAGAAATGTCACTACCAGTGAATTTTCTATGAAGAAAACCAGGGGCGGTAGAAGTACGGAATTCTTACCTAAGCGCTCTTCAAATATTTACCAATCTCGTGAGTTTATCACAGAAATCGTGGTCAATATTTCCATAATTATGGCTGATGCCAGACTAGTTTGTGACAACTACTGTCTTTGTCTACTACACTTATATATCACACATTTCTTCAGATGGACAACGATGGGTATATTGCAGTGTTTTACATCAAATATTTAACTGACTTACGAATAGAGCCTCCTTCATTATGACACTTATCACCGCAAGTTAGGGAAAATATTGACCAACCTCTTTTTAGCTTAGCCAATAACAATTCTGATGTCTGTATTGTGATTCTTCTATGTGGATTTGTGCTGTGTATTTACTTAAAAAATAAACGCAGTCATTTGGTATTATTTTGTATATAATCTGACAAACGTCACGTTTATATGTGGTGAAAATAATCTATTTATTAACATGTTCCACTCGCGAAGTATTACGTTGCATCACTTGAGTGAAACGCAGAGTTGACATCAAGATAAATTTATCTGTTTATTTGTAAGCTTTTGTCATCTTTTGTAGAATTTTAACGTAGAAACGTCTCAGTTTCATTTGGTTATGACAGCAATTGAAAATATGCCCACTTACAGAAACATACTCTAAAATATTTGCGCATTGAGTAGGTCGTCAAAACAACATTTCCAGGGGAATTTTATTTACCAGCCAGAGTGTAGATGTTTCCTGAAATCTAGGTCCGTTCAGAAAGGAAAATAAAACTAGAACATATCTGGTAAATTAGCTTGTGGTTGAGGACAAACCACATAACAGCGCATTCATAAAACCCTTAGCTAGGTCTTTCAAGGAATGTAAAAGGGTTATTTTTTCAAGAAATAAGCTCTTTACCAAAGGTAAGAAAAAAACTGGGGCCTTATTTAATTAAACATTTAACTCTGTCGAAGTCCATGTGACACCTGCTTTCTTCAATCATTCTCCAACTCTCCATTGGCATGAAACCCGTTTTGATTTGTGTCCGCCCTCTTACACCGAAATCTAGAGTAACTTTTACAAGTGTGCTTTCACAAATGTAGAATCATGTTTCACTTCTGCAATTTGATGTAACTACAAGTATATTCTGTGCTGCAATCCAGTAATATATCCGTCCGCCTATAGTTTAATTTATGGTAAGATATATTTCCTTGTGATATGTACATTTTCTTCGTGCCCTATCGTTTGTCCGCTTGATTTAATCCGTTGTGGCAGGTCCCAGTACCTCTGCAGCCTGGACTTTTATGCTTTTTATCTGATTATGTTTTCCCCTTCCCTTCATTATCATTATCTCTTCTTGTCTTTAAATGCTATTAACTACTTACCATTTCAACGAATCTTACGTTTCGGCAAAATACAGAAGTACTATTGGATACATGTCCTTTTCGCCAACTATTATTTTCTGTCTTGTTAGAAGCATAGTTCTTCTTATTTTATTGACTTTAATGTCCAGTTTTATATTCAATGGAAGTTACATTACAGTTCTTCGTCGTTCTTCACATATATTACTTTAATAATTCAAGAATATACGAGGGAAACTTGTGCTTTGATTCAAATTTACTTAATAATGTAAGTGATCGTGAATGAGCAGAAATGGACCGGTTTATGAAAGATGCCAATTTTATGTTAGGCGGTAGACTATAACAGTGGGCAGAAAATCGATACACAATGAATTGATTGAATTAAGTGTGTAATGTTTCCGTAAAACATTAGTAAAACTCACTATAGTAAATAGAATTTGGGTCCGAAGATAGAGATAAATATAAGCATCAAGGACAAAATGGAACATTTTATGAGTATATTGTCTGTATGTATTACCTCCAAATTATCATGTTGTTACCTGCAGAGACAGAAATAGTTCCGATGTGTCAGTAGAAATGTATTTAGGAATGACATTGTGCGAGGTTCCTACCATATTGTATAAACACAATTAAATCTAGTAAAGTATTTGACAGAGTGTATCATTGAGCGCTTAACTGTGATATCTAGCTTTGTCAGGTTTCTTGGAATGACAAATGTGCTTATTTATGTGTCTGTGCTTATATAGGTATATTAGACTAATGTTGATTTTCGTCCAAAACTTCCTTGGTTTCAAGGTTAAAAGTTTGCCCTTTGGCTTCAATGGAAATCCGTTTTCAGAGTATTCAAATTTATTAACAAAATCCGTTTCTTCGTAATCAAAAACAATATATTTTCGTTACATTCTCTTAAGACTGAGGCTAATATATAAACTTGTTCGCAGACATGACGTACATTTACAAATTTCTTGACATTTCTCGTTAATTGAAACACTGATGTCGTGTTTGTTGGGTAATAAGAATTCACTCTTCCTTGTTTAAATCAGCAAGTTTGTATGCGAACATCATCGCGGAAAAGTGTTATCAGCGTGCAGACGTAACCGATTACAACGACATTTAAACAGATAAACAACCCTACGGAACCGTGCTAATACTGTCATAACATAAGGCTTATATCATATAGGAAATTCAATAAATGTTTCTCTTCATTTCTGACAATTAAGAAAAAGCAAACATTACACGGGCCTGTCATGTATCACACACTGTTCCACCACATTTGTATAAAACGGTCCATTGATTCACTTCGGTGACTGACCTTGTATGTAATGACTAGGTATTTTGAATATAGCTGTGAACGTCACCTTTGTAATCAACCTATGAAGAAATTTACACGCTTTCACGTGACTCGGTTCTCTTGTTGCATTGGTCATCTGGACCTAATGTTATGCTAAATAGTTTTATTTTAATTCTTCATTTTCATTGCTGTTACTTGCAATCTATATTGGATCGGAATACACTTGATGTCATATAGGATACGTTTATCTACATGCGGTACAAGTATTGCCTGCAACGGTAAATATACCGCTTATGGGTAAAAAAAAATGGCCTATCATTACACTAAAGCCGATAATCGGAGGGTACGGGAAGTAGCGGAGATGGGCGATGTTGATCTAGAATATGTTCCGCCAGAAGATCAGACGCATTTTCCCCATTATGGTAACACTGACGACAACTCACATACACAGAATGAGTCTGAGGGCATCATTTTTCGTGCATATCTTATTTTGACCCTAGTTATTATTATAATGAAATGTTTCTTGGACAAACAGACAATAGTTCGTTGAGAAAACATTCAAATATGAAGGTGCTGTGTGATAACTGCGAACAAAAACAGAAAACCCTACCACAGGGACCGCTGTTCGCAGCTGAGAATCAATTTATTCTCCCTACCGTCGAGTCTCGACTCTAAAGGTCTTGACTGCCATATTGTTGTCCACCTAAATGACTGTTCCTGTGTGCAGTTTGCGAATGCTTTTACAGACAAACTTCATTCTATACAGCACTTTTTTGCGGAAAGATAACTACAACAACAGCAAAGATACTACGGAAATTTCTCATACAAGTTAAATAGGAACACAGTTACCTTCAATAAACTTGAATTCCTTTGGCCAAAATAATATATAAAAACAAAAATATATAAAAAGTAGACCATGGTTTTGGAGAAATACAATTTATTTGTCCTGCAAATATATACATATTTATCGTGAGACAGTTGCCTATCAATAGTACAATACCTCTTGTCGGGTGGCATTGAAAAGCTGGAAAACATAAACACAAGTAAAAAGTTGATGCTGGATTATAACTTATCTTTTATTTGCCACGACGTTGTCACGAGGTACAATACGTAACAATACTGGATTATTGATAGCCCAGTCTATAGTCATTTACAGATATATGTCTAGATTCCAGTTTTGCTGATACATGTAATTCAACTTTTATATTTATGGACAATATTTTTTCTGAATTTCATAACAAATTAAATATCCGAATTTTAACGGTACTGCCACGAACGCCGATACAAAATTCATGACGCTTTTAGGCAGAAAATCTTCCCAAAAATAAAACAAAAGAATACCGGCAATATTCTGATATATAAGAATTCTAATAACCATTTTTTGCAGAGTGACAGTATTGGTTGTTGAGTGCATTATTCTTATATGTGTACAATGTACGCTGTTCTAACGTATACATTTCATTACGTACAAAGTCCGTTGAAATTTAAACACATTCAGCGGAAATTACAATTGCACGGCCGATCATTACGCCGTTAAACTAATTTTGCACCCAATTGTACCAATTGTACAATTATGTTAGAGTGATTTAATCGCTTCCCTTTATCGATATGAATTCAGAAGTAGCATTTTAACAAATATAGTGAAACAGATATCGGTACATTACTTGATACTTAAATTGTATGTCCAATCCGAATGTCTGGTTATATGTCCGATAAAATATAATGTCAACATGAGTCCAAACAAAAGCCGAAGCTCATTATAGCCGGGGTTACACTGCCAAAAATTGGTGGTTCTGAGCCGACTGTGATCCGGATCAGATTTTGGTTTGCGTTTACACGGCAGAAAATGGTGGACTAAATATGATCCGCATTAGAATAGTTTGGCTTTTCTGACCCACCAAATTTGATGGGTAAACAATAATCCGCATCAGTTTAGTTCACTTACAGGTGGCGTTCCTGGATTGCCGTGACGTTTTCGTAGAATGCCGAGACATTTTTCCATTGTGTAGCCGCTCGCTCAAGCTAGCTGGCAGCTTATGTGCAAAGATTCCACCAACGATTGCTGGCACGGTTGCCAAAAGTGCCGTGTAACCGCTAACCGTCATTAATTAGCGAACTAAAAAAAGCCAGTTCGGATTCGGTTCAGAGCCGTCTCAGTTTAGTTTACCTTTTCGATGCCCGTGTAACCATGGCTGATGTCTTCCGTTTTAAGCTGAGCTATGTATAAGATGTTTGCTTCCCTCTCAGCTGCGTTGACAAAATGAACGATTTGTGTCATAATATGATAACTCGATAGACATCAAACATTTTTATTTGGCTCTGGTGCTAGTCGATTAGACACCTGTGGATCTATATAATTTAGTATAGTAATTGTTTTCTATTAAACAAAAAACATAAACAAATGTATGGTACTTTAACAGATTCGACAATTTCAGAAAACGGGAACACAACCATCCAACCAAGGTTCTAGACAGGCAGATATATTTGATCAAGATAATAAATCTGCCACCCAAATATATATGACTGGGTAGAAAATGGAAATTGCTTGATTTATTGATATATTGGTTTTTAACTCCGTCGTCAAGGGCATTTCACTTGTGTGACACGTATTCCAGCGACTCTTAACACAAAGAAAAAACGTGAAGTCACGTGTTATCTCTGTTTGTAAAATAATGTTCCTCCAGTGCTAAATGTGACAGCGGTATATTTCAACCGTAGACGCTGACTCGTCCTTTATTTCTGTTGGAATGATAATTGTCCTCCAGTCTTAAGTATGGCAGCATGATTATAATCTGGAAACATACTGCCAGGTGGTTAAACGAAATAAATGAGAAGTATAGCCCGTATACCTAAATAGGTTATCATGAACTATCTTTTAAATCCGCGTCTTCAGAACAAACCCACTTCCAAAATTTACAGCTTTGATATACATAAGAGATCAATTCAAAATTCAACAAAAATAATGATAAACAAGTCATAAACGTTGCTGCCATGAAATATGGAGGAAGTGACGTGCTATGTCTAAGAATTTTTTTATATACAAAACCAATAATTTTAGTTTGAATCACATTTAAACATTAAACGTTTTCTGCATACGTCGTTAAAGAAAATAAATTAATGTAAAAACATTTCGAATAAAGTGCATTAAATATAAAAAAAAAATCCCTATTAAAAGATTGAAGTTGTATTTATAATATATTAAACCAATGATCCACTACAAATATAATGCTAATAAGCGTCCATTGGAAAAAAATACATACATAAGAACAATATAGATAGTAAAAAAAGATATTTGTTTTGTTAAAATTACTACAGAATAAAACCGTTTAAAAAAAAGAACGGTGCTAAAACCACAAATTACCAAACATAATAAAAACCTATATATAAAAATCAAGAAAAATACATTTGTAACCTCTTGAAATACTCCATGTAGGTATATTTGAACCGGAATTACACACCTATGCAGACTTCTGTCATCGATTTAGATACAACAAATTATGGATATAATCATCACACTTTCGTTAATAGATCAAACCTTAATAACATACAAAAAAAATTAAATGTGTGAGTGAATTTTAAATACACTAAAACCAGAAACATAACCAAAGAAATGTGTAAAAAATAAAACTGTTTCATGAACGGATATGTAGGTATTATATAAATCGGATAAGTCTGAAAATGTATCAATGGGTTTTATCAGAACAGGTACTCTTAATTAATACAAAATATTTTTACAATATCAACTAATACAACAAAGAAAGTATTATGACTGGCATTTTCAATCGAATATTATTATTCCCAAATAGTTATTCATACAATTTGTATACAAATTATCAACAATATTTTTACAAATCCGTTGTAAGGCTGGTAGGTATACGAGAATAATATTCATTGTTTTCAAAGGAAAGTGTAAACACGTGTAAAGTAAATATTTGTGTCGAAACAACATTATTTAGACTGAACAGGACGTGAGGTGGATGTAACAGGTTGCGAAGAAAAATGAATATATATGTGTATTCCACACTACTGAAGTGCTAGTATTTTACAACATAAGAGCTGTTTGTCTTCCTCTACTGGCAGAAGGATCGGATCAGAGCTACGGAGGTTTGGCCAGATGAGAGGCTGCTAACACTAAGTGGGTACAGATGTTCCAGAGAGCCAGAACTGTGGCAACTTGGGAAGCGCCATGTTGTAAGGCAAGATCGTTTTTCCCGAACAAATAAAACGTCATGGGACACATGGAATTTTTTTTTCACTGTATGAATGATCACGAGATGTATGTAGAAAGTTTCAAAAATCTAATCAGTTCCTTATTCATGAACACTGATTGTTCCTGAATATTTATACTCGTTTTGGTTTCAACGACTGTTTGACGGACGTGTTCAATTGATCAGAATGGTAGTTCAAGGTCGTGGCCTCCCAAATAGAGTCAATAGAGGGACGTGGTCTACAAACGGAACTAACGTCATGAGTAGCAAACTTGAAATCACTGAAAATGAATGAAAACAAATGGTTAAAAAACAAATCTTGCTGAAAAAAACAAAACATTACAGGCAAACATTTCTATATTTAAATAACGATTAAAAAAATCAAATGTTAGAAAACAAATGCTCCTGAGAAAAACAAAAAGGTTAAATATATCTAGATTAAAAAACAAAACAAAAGTCCATTTACAAAACCTCGTGAACGATTGTCATTGAGATTCTTCGTTTAAACATGCAGACAAAAACTAAGTAAATATTTGCAAAATTTTAATACGTTGGTTCAATAATTGTCATAAAATTACAATTGTTTTGTTCAGGACAAAATTTCCAGGCGCCAAAGAAAAAGACAATGTAAGAACAACATCAGGCACTGCACTTTAATGTAATTCACTCAAATTAAATAATTATGTGTAATTGCATATACGGGGACACGGGATACGCAATAGGCTTAATGTGTTTCCTCTCAAATAAAAAAAATGTTCAAAGCAAAAGCAATATGGTGCAAAGGCTTACTCTTTCTGTCTTTCGTATCCCGTTCGCCTGGCCAATGTCTCATAGGTCCTGTGAGTTCGACAGTAACATACAATGAGAATAATGAGCGCGAGTACAAGTGCGCCACCTAGTGTTCCTCCGACAATAAACAAATTATGGACGTGCATACTGCGTGGTTCCTCCTCAAATGTGGGATGTAAGTGACGGGATGGTCCTAAGAACTCGTCTGAAATTAAATAAGCTAACCGTAAACCATCCAACAAAATCAGGAGATTTCATTAAACAAGGTTTTTTTACATTCTTTTTTTCCTGGCATTTCTAATAATGGATGATCGACAAACAGTACCGTATATTTAGGCCGTGACTGGGGATTTAAAAAATGCTAAATACTAAATAATTACCGCTAAGATCAGTATAATCTGACATATTTCAAACAAAAATGAATTTACTATCAGGATGTGTAACAAACATTGGATACTGGTGTCTTATTAGCGGAATCTCTTGTCGACTTGATGACTTTCCTTTTTTATTTGCCAATGTTAGACAATCATGACTATCAGCACCAAATTACAGCTTTATGATGGGAGGATCTTTCCTTTTTTATTTGCCAATGTTAGACAATCATGACTATCAGCACCAAATTACAGCTTTATGATGGGAGGATAACTCTGTAAAACCCAGAAAACCCTCGACCTTCCACTGGTAGCTGGTAGACCAACCCACATACAGCCGGAGTGAGTGCTTGAACACGCGGACTCAGAGGTGAGCTGGGATCTGTGGATTACCATCGTACATTCAAGAAGTGTGGGCTTCAGATCATTCTGCCACGCCACTTTTTTACGAAATGGTTAAAAGGGTTTATTTTACACACGTTAATGTTCACCTCACATTGGAATCCTATAAATAACATGACTTTCTTGTTTCGGGTTTCTCTAAATGTTTATTAAATCAGAATTGGATTGGTAAGTCATATCTGGAAACAATTTCTCCATTAGATTAGCACACTGAACTGTACATGTGCCTTCCAGTTTCCGAAAAAAAATAAGTACCACTTTATACAAATACATCCTTATTCTAATAGTCTTACCCATCTTTTCACACGTTTCACCAAAGTATAGATCTTTACATTGACAACTGTAACCATTGACATTGTCCTTGCATATGCCGCCATTCTGACAAGGGTTCGTCTGACACTCATTAATATTCACCTCACATTGGAATCCTGTAAATGACAAAACAGTGTATCATACTTGTTTGTTTGGGGTTTTATATCATTCTTAAGGTTATTCCCCTCACATGATAGCGTGCCATTTTTATTGAAGCTATGTTGCTTTTCACATCTATCATTAAAACTACCTCAAATAAGATATTGATATAGTTTATATGCACTTAATGTACATTATGAAGTTATAAAAAATAATTTTGTACAATTTAATAATGTCAAATTATAAATTGCGTAATGAAATTCAAAATAATTCACAAAACAGTGCTAATTGAAATACTGAGACATACTGAGTAACATAGAAAACAATAAAATCTGATTCATAAATATACATAATATTTTCTGTTTCCGTGATATATTTTCGTCTCAAGCCATGAGACTAAATGATAATAAATCATGTTCAATTTTCGAAAAAGCTGCTTTTATTGCGAAAGTTTTTGATGTAGAATTTAATTCCAGTTTCTCGGTGACTATTTATATATATGTATATATATATATTGTTTTTGATAATGCACAGCGATCTAGGCTGTGAGTGATACAGGGATCTTGGAACCCACAACCCCTGCATAAGGCCAGTTAATCCTTTTTGGCTAAAACGCAACGACCCTCAGATAGATAGGCAGCTGTACAGACTTCTCTAAAACCATAGTACATTAATGTTAACACATATTTCGACCCACATAGATCCATTCAAACCAGGTGGCTATATATGGTTATCACAAATTTGTGATTGAACTTATATAAAGGTAAATAATCTTACCTGTGTATCCAGGTAAACAGGTACAGGTGTAATTCAACCCAGTATCCTCACACGCTGAATGGGAATGATTTTGGCAAGGATTATCCGCACACAGACTCAACTGAAGATTAAACAAAACAATTAGTTTATTGTTAGCTCATATAGACTGAAAGAAAAAAAAAACAGGGGGGAGGGGGCGGACATATATTGATTGACTGATTGGTGTTTACCGCCGTGTTCAATGATATTTCTCTCCTATGACGGCGCTGTATTCCAATGTAGACATCATCTCTTTACATTATCATAAAATGTGTAGTCACTTAAGTATTTGCTGTTGAAAAGATAATGTTCCTCCACTGCTAAGTATGACAGCATGAATATTATCTGGAAACATACGGCTCTTAGACAAAGGACAGGAGACATACAAATTAAATACACCGAACTACATAAAATTAAATGAAATGAATGCATGCATTTTCAGAGGAGTGAACCATTTGCTGGTAATAGAATGCCGCCATCGTTCTAACAATTAACTGAAAACCAACGAACGTGCATGTAGTATACACATGAACATTAACCTTGCTTTTGGAACGTGACACGGTTTATATGTACCTTGGTTTCGCAGAGACTACCATTGTAACCCATATGGCAGTCACATTTAAATTTGTCTACTTTGTCCAGACATACACCTTCGTTAAGACACGGGTTCGAATCACATTCGTTGTATTGCATCTCACACTGTTCGCCACCAAATCCTGGAAAATTACAAAGAAGTTGCAGTTTTGATGATAATATATATTCAAGTATCATGAACAGCAGTATGTTCTTTTTCACATGTAAATGTAATTTGAAATGTATCGATGTTTGTAATGGACAGGTTTTATATCAGATATCAATTGTATTGCGTGACACCTTCTACCCAGCGCCGGATTGTAATATTGTAATATGTCGTATATACCCTATCCGCTACTTCTAATTGCTCATGGCCTGATGGCTTTTGTCATCAAAAAGATACATGTTCTTTTTCACATCAAATGTGGAAGAGGTGTAGACAAGTACATGGCATAGAAAATCTCGGAAAGGAAAGTCGTCGTGACAGAACTTAGAACAACGTATAATGCATGTTTATTGGCGAACGTCACCATCACAGTCGTCACGTCATCCATCCAATGCATCTAACTGTTTGTGTATTTGATACGCCGTGTTATGCCGTATTTAAGACTATTTCACTCATATAAGAGCATGCCAGCCCTATGGCTGAGAAAACCACCCTTCATGAAGTTGGCAGGATCGAAGACACCACAGTACGTTTATAGAACGAAAACGGGAGACATAAATCGGCTCCATAAGGCCCCTTATCTTAGAAAGCACCAGAAGGCTACCACCCAACCACTCCTGTGAATCATGACGTAATAGATACAGGAGATAGCGCAAGATAAAATTAATATTCCTCTAAATGGTAGAGTGAGATTTACATTATAATCAGAATATTATAAAATACAATTATAGTAAATACTCAATACCTGGTTAAATAAATATTATTTTCTAATTATAATTACCTGGTAAGCAGAAACATTGGAACGCGTTATCTTTATCTACGCATATTCCAGAGTTTGCACACGGTATGGATTCGCATTCATTAATATTCACTTCACAATGGCGTCCGGTAAAACCCGGTTGACAATCACACCTATAATGATGCAAATTGCCCTGGCAAGACGCATTGTTGTGACAAGGGTCAAGGTCACATTGTGAGGTGATAAACGTTTCACACCTATCGCCAACATAGCCTGGAAGATAAATGCAGTTTAATAAGAATAAACGACACATCCCTACATTGATGTTTGTATTTGTTGGATTTATAGTTAATAATAATTTCAACGACTTAGAATATTTAGCAAAGACAACAGCTCTAAAATTATTGGAACACAGATTTTATGGATATATGGATATCAACTTCTTCTTTATTATTTCACACGACGTTTCGACACAGTTACTAGTAACTTTGTCAAGTCATAATACTTGACAAAGATAC
>JAVFBZ010118249.1:0-23993 GCA_032466195.1 Katharina tunicata | reverse complement strand
AAGTACCAGAGTAAGTGAAGTACCCTTAAGTACCAGAGTAAGTGAAGTACCCTTAAGTACCAGAGTAAGTGAAGTACCCTTAAGTACCAGAGTAAGTGAAGTACACTCAAGTACCAGAGTAAGTGAAGTACACTCAAGTACCAGAGTAAGTGAAGTACCCTTAAGTACAAGAGTGAACACAGTGCGTACTATAGCATATGCATTCAAAATGGGAGAGAGAAAGACCAGCTAAAAATTGTGGTATATTGTGCTGCTGTTCATTGATGAAGTACACCGCCCACATTGAAGCAAAATAGCCTTCAGAAACATGTAGCAAGGGGTTGGGTCGGACCCTCCTTTGCCCTGGTGCTGTCTGAGCTAAGGGGCACAGGATGTCGATTTGTTGTGAGGTCCTGTTTTCCTAATGTTATTTAAATGTTTTGTCCTGTCTTGCATGTTGTTTACGGTGGTTTCCTTCATTGATTGGGCTGGCACGCCGTCATACCAAGTGAAATAACCTTGAGTACGGCGTAAAACCCCAATCAAACAATCAGAAACATGTACAAGAAACAATCCATGAATCTGTCCATCGTACACAGTATTGTGAAATAATTATTATTATTTTTTTTTTTGTAGGTTGGTCTGGTTTTACAATGAAGAAGTTTGTAGGTGAAATGGGGTATTAAAAAGATGTCAAATGCTGACCAAAGAATGTATCACCAGGAGAGATTGTAAATTGGAGAGTTTCGCTCGATACCAAGACTATAGACCGAATATAGCAATTAATACTTTGAATTTAAGTATTTCTAAATCATGTTATTATTATATGCGTAGTGCTGTGTACGAAAGGTGTTGGACTATGCAGGGGTTGAAAGTGAGACAAACGATGGAAACGGCTTCTTGAAAGACCCTAAAAGATTGTTCTGATGTTAACTGGTCCATTTGAAAATCAGCTGTGAAATTCTTGGAGTTGTCAGAGAACTTCTGTTTTTTGTACCGGGCAGACCTCTAAGTCTAAAAGAGGGTATTAAATTAAGAATTGATTCCAAACATGGCTGACAGAGAAGACTTCTTAAATTCATCAAAAAGTGCAGGTGTTACAGGTATAGGTACAGCGCTGTTGCTTCCTGTGGAATACACTACTTCCATATAAGGGAAGTACCCTACTACCCTAGACCAAGGTGTAACACGAATCAATCAGTCAATCTAAAATGTGAAGAATCAGTGTCAAGTTTGGTGATGGACGGGTGTGCTGGTGCTGTGGAAAGTTTCAGAAAATTTCTAAAATTTCAGACCACCTGAGCGGTCAACATTGAGCCGAAACCAAAAGAATATTAAATAATTCTTAGTTGAAGAGGATAACAAATAAAAATTTTTTTTTTAGATTTCAACTGCAGTGGATAATATGATTAAATATAAAATAATGGCTGAAGTAAATGCAGTTTGCTTCAATAGGGTGTAACTGGAGTAAAATACCAAACAGATTAGCTCCCAAGCAACCACTACCAGTCCCTGTCTCGGTTAAGTTCAGACTTAAGCAGTATGTTTTTGTTCTGTTATTCTGCTATATATGTAAAAAGCCATCTTCGCTAACCAAGCAGTAGGTTTCCAGATTATATTCATGCCGTCATACTTAGCACTGGGGGAACGTTATCAGGAAAAACACTAACATGACTATACATTTTATGGTTGTGTTCAGAGTCGCTGTCTACTGTTGGAATACCGCGCCTTCATTTAAGTGAAGTACCCTTGAGCACGGCGCTAAACACAAATCAATCAATGGCTAACCAAGAGCGTTTCAGCCTTTGGCGGACCGAGCATCCATAGCCTGTAACTTCCTGTGTTGGATAAAATGCTTAAGGTTCAAGTTCACTCCCCTTGTTAAAATTATAATTAACCAACCAGATTAAGCTTACAATTTAAAAAAAATCAATATGGCCTCACCCAAACTGCTCTTTTTTATGAAAAAACGTAAAATTTGCCAGGTATTCAGTAATACAAAATTGACAGAAAAACAACACAGATCAAGAAAGGTCCGAGATTGACCGTATATCCTTATGAAAAAACATTGTAAAACAGTCCTGCTGCTGAAATTGGATTATTACATGTAACAATCCTGACAATAAGTTATAACCCGCTATCTGGTTGGTGCGTACAAACATTGATAAGCCAATCAATTTCTTAGCTGTACATTCTGGTTATAGAGTAAGATGCTAGGCCCACCAAGTTTTGTGAGGTAAAGTACCTTTGGACAAAACTTTTGGTTAGTAACGCTGGGTTAAATAAAGCATGGTGTGCAATAAACTTAAGATTTTCAGTTTTAATTAAGTTTGGGCACTCAATATATGGATTGGCAGGGATCAATAGAACATACATACAGTACATGTATGTGTGTGGCTTCCAATAAAAAAATTTCATTTCCGAATATCCAATAATATCTCTATTTAATAATATATTGGTGGGGAAAAAAATCCCAATTTTGTTGCTTTCGGTTGATTACAATTTGACCACAAACCAAATCAGATTTTTCTAATTGCTTTGAGAAAACCAGCTTGAGATAAACTGTTGTATCATACCATCATGAGTTTCAAAAAAATGCGGTGACATGCAAAAAAACCCACAGCGGGTTTGATACTTTTTTTTTTTTAAAGTGAAATATGAAAATATTCCAAATAATGTGATCAGTTGCACACATTTTTAAACATTTATACGAAATTGTGTTATCAAGCTAAAAAAAACCTGGACATTCTTGCTGAAGCACCTGTGTACACTTTTGCTATAGTTCACTTGTTTTAAGGCGGTGTGCAGGTGTCACAAGTTAAATGACCTACTGTGACTTTAATGTGAAAGTGAAAAAGTTATACCGTCAGAAAACCCATTTTATTAAACTTGCTGAGGGGGAATAATGTGAATATCCAACTTCTCAGACTTGATAAATCTGAAAATTGTACACGCGTACAATTGTTGACGCGTGGTTGGATGTGAGCCTCCTGTCGTCCATTCTACCATAAAATGAATTTATTACCCTACGCTGATTTGGGGAAATGTTTTTTTACTAAATATCAAAGAAGTTACGGAATCAAATCAATTTGCTTAAATTTATAAAATTTAAAAGAAGCAAATTATTTGACAATATGAATTTAGAAAGTAAAATTTAGGAAGATATTTAGTACAAATACGGAAAGAAGTATCTGTCCATGTTGAGAATTAATAATGGATTTATTGGGGGTTGTTAAGTGGAAAGTTATCAAATCATTAATTATACACATGTATTTCTAATTATCATGCAATTTTCAATAAAGTAAGAGGCAAATGGTCTCTTCAAACCGATGCTTCACTTTATCAGTATTGTTGTATCAAATGACTCCGCCTGCACCGTAACATTTTCTGGCATTACCTTAAAATCTTCCGTGGGCGGGAGCCTCTTGTGCCCTGGCGATCTCTGAGATTAGGGGCACTAAAAATCACTTTATGATAATAATGCAAAATTCATTTCATGCCTGAACTGACAAAATCTATTCAAAGATACAGTTTTATATCAAAATTTTGAACGATTTTATTAAGCTGCCAACAATAATTCAGTTAAATCCGCTGAAGTGGTAAAGCTTTTGACATTGAAGCAAAGGGACAAAAACATTGACTACAGCTCTTGCAAATAATCCTCGAATCACAGCCTGTCAATTTCACTGTACATTCGATTTATATAGATGGGAAGTTTTCCGGTGCCTGGTGTTGCTTGTTACGAGGTGTCTTTCGGTTTCCCACCTTACACAGGCAACGGAAACTCGTCATATGAGTGAAATAATCTTTAGTACAACACCAATCAAATAAAGAAAGAAATTTATTTGATTGGGGATCAGTTTGAATGTATTTCATTCACATGGAGGAGCAGTCAGATTTATTT
This sequence comes from Katharina tunicata, assembly GCA_032466195.1. Classification (NCBI taxonomy): domain Eukaryota; kingdom Metazoa; phylum Mollusca; class Polyplacophora; order Chitonida; family Mopaliidae; genus Katharina; species Katharina tunicata. Next base: position 20,110 of record JAVFBZ010118249.1, on the reverse strand, counting down.
AATAAATGGAAATCAACGCTGAAGTCAAGACAGAACAAGATGCCATTTATTATAAGGCTTCTCCTTTCCAAGAGCTCGGAGCGCACAGGAAGTCTCCTGATGGTTTTCTTTATAGCCGGTTTTGAGTCTCCCAACAAGATCAAAAATTGTTTGCACTGCTACCAGGCTACAATTAATGTACAAATTCTCCATTGATTCTGGACTACTTTCTGATAAAAGTAGCGGGTGGTTGATGGGAGCTTCCTGTGCCCTGGTGCTCTCTTAGCTAAGGAAGCATCAGGAAGCTGTCCTGTAGCGCCCTTTTCTGTTGTAAGTATTGTTGTGGGTGGTTTCCTTCACGCATTGAACTGGCACACAGTCAAATGAGTGAAATGACCTTATGAATGGCGTACAACCTCAATTAAACAAACAAGGTAATAGTAATGTGATAGTTTCCAATTGTTTACGATTTTTAATTGGTTTACCCTAAATCCTCAACAAATTCAACCTCTTAGAGCACAAACTTTAAGTAATTTATTTAATGTTTAAAGTCACATATGCATCCAAAATTTAGATTTTTCAACTAATTCTGTTTGCCTTGATTTTTACAACATCTGATGTTTATTCAAAAATGAAAATGTGAAATAAAAATTATTCATTGGGTACAAAGCTTGTACGGCCCAGGAGAAATCTAGCAGTTATTCGAATTTAACGGAAAGAGGGCTGGCCATATTTGTTCACAATGACTTTGATCCAGCAGTAGTGAATGACCTTGTTTGTAGCAAGCCATCATTTTGAACCTTATAAGGGGTGTGGCTAACATGGTACATCAAAGTGTGTCTGAGATGTGACAGTAGATTGATACATTTCCAATTAAGATTTCTGGCAGAATTTCAATTTTTTTACTTTAACCAGGCTTTTAAACTACCTTTATGTTAATTTGGAATTAAAACTTACATTTTCTGGAAATTTAAAGTCTGAACTTCATAAAAAATTCAAAATAGCATGTCTACACTTCTTACCCTTTGCATTAGATGTAGTTCTGTAGGTTGTAATGGGGGTTGAATTTATCGAGCATTTAGGGTATTATTTTCCGATGTTAGACGACAGAACATATTACAGATCATTGGCCAACTACATATATATTGTATATATTGTACCCATTTCATATGGATCACTTTGGTTGAAAAGGCTGTTAGAATTTACATTGGATGAGACCACCCTTTATGATACTGGCAAAAGATAAGACACTATATGATATAAACAGCAGGAAAATCCGGACCGTCCCAAGGAATCCAAGTCCTGATACCCCTTAGCTCAGAGAGCACCTGGTCATAGGAAGGCTAAGAAAGCTCCCACCAACCACCCCCACTAGTACAATAAGCGACGCCACACATAACTCGATGTCATTTCAGATTACTACAGCGTCTTCTATTTCTTAGAAAAGCACAGATGCAAAACTGAATTGCAGGTAAATGAAGGCCAGTTTGATTAGGGGTATTACATAATACTTACGGTAATTTCACTAATGTGAAACCTGTTACAACAAAAAAAAAAAAAGCCAGCCAAGGCTCTGCAAAGCAATGGTAACTGTTTGACCTTGGGTGTTTTCCAGCATAGTCAATGGCAGTTTTTGGCCTATGAACTACAATGAGACAAAACTGAAAAGAAGTCCACAAAAAGGAAACGTATTTGAAGAAGACGTGGGGCAGCCAGATTTTCATTTATTAGGGCTACCAACAGATGATTTACCCATGAAAAAAATTGCCGTCTTTATTACGGATGTGCTATTAACTTGGCTTCAACTTCTTCAAAGGGATACCATCAGAAAACTGGAAGAAAATAAAAACAGCAGAATAAATGAGACTGACTTTTGGCATTATCCATTTCATTTTTTACACCTACACTGAAACATTCTTCACCAACACCTTGGAATACCAAGATCTTTTCTAAACGAACGCTGCTTGGCTCGTTTCATATCAAACAACACTTTCAGGAACCTTGATACGTGTCGGTTTATACTTCACTGTATTTATTTAGTACCACCATGAGTTTGTTAACAACAATCAGATAAACAACGAATAGACTAATCATTTAAACAGCAAAAGTACAAAAGTGTTACATGTACCTGTGAAACTTTTTCCCTAATACTGGTGATAGTTTTCTCCACTGAGACGAGAGCTGGTGAAGAAGGGAGCTTTGATTGAAGAGTTCCATCGGGTAAGGCTGGGCCCTGAACAGTTTCTCTAAGTGTCACAGCGTTCCGTCGAATCTGTTTGCTCAATGGATCATCATCAATCGGAGTTTCTAATTTCCGCTTCAATGCCGCCTCTGCTTGTCGCGGTATAAATATTGGCTGAGTGCCAGCTTTCTTAAAGTTTTTCAAAACAAGTTTATCTTGCTTCTGTAAAGTCTTATTCTTTGATAAATCAACAGGAACTTTTGCTGAACCACCAAGAAGAGCTCTTGCTGAAACTTTATCTTTTTCCTGTCCATTTTGAATTTTGAATTTTATATTTTTCAGTTGAATATTTTCCATAGTTTTGTTCTCTGGAAGATGACTGGAATGGTTATTAACAGATTTGAAATGATCTGATGTACTTTCTGTGTGACTGTCTCCTGAGAATTGCTCAGGCGTGTGTGCTGGGTTGTGTGCCCTTGGATCATACCCATGTGGAAGCGTTGAATGGGATGAAGGGACACGAGCATGGTCAAAGTTCTGAGACTGGAATCGAGTGGGAATTCCCCTAGCGTACATGACATGTGGGGGTGGTGGGATTTGCAGGTTGAAATAAGGAGTCTGAATCGGTGTGTGTATAAGTCCACCATTATCCAAAGAAATGTCAGCACTTGATAACACAGAGTTTTTCGCAGACATTTCACCATCCCTGTATTCTGTATGGATGTTCTCATGAGGCACAGCTTCACCATTGTCCACACTTTCGGGGAGAATTGATTCTGATATTGACACCGTGTCTATATACAAAGAAAAAAATGCTACAAATGAGACAAAGCGTTTAACCAAATTACAAACTGTTTATAACCTGTGGCAGATTTTTTTGTTTTTATGTAAACTTTGATGTTTGTTTGATTGAGGTTTTGATAAGGCACCTTAGGCTATAATACTCGCATGACCGTGTGCCAGCCCAAGTGGAGAAGCAAATCACCCTCACAAAAGCTGGCAAAAAACACATTGGTCCACACTGTAGTACATGTTCAACAATGGGATTGGTCTTTGGGTGTCCAGTACAAGAGCAACAGTCAACAATGCCTAATTGTAAGCTCCACTAGGGGCAGTTTCATAAAACTCTTCATCATAAAAGATTTAACCAAGGATCCCGTCATTTGCTATGAAAACATTTTTTCATGAACTTTTTTTTTTAGGAAACAGGATTATATTGAGGTAAATGCATGATTTATTCATACCATACAGTCATTATGGCCCCTGTCTATGTTAATCCGGCTAGTTAAAAATAATTATTTATTATTTATATATTGATCAAATATAAGGATTAACTTCACCAATTGTTGCTATTATGAAGTGGCAGAAAGACGCACTTCATTTCAGCACACAACAAAGGGATGACGGTCACAAATATTACACCTTATTCGAATATCGCCATGCTGGTCCGAACTCACCTGGTTTGAAATTTTTGATAAAAATTAGGTCAAATCAGAGGGTTAATAAACTTTTAGTCAAATATAATGTTTAACAAGGTTATCTTTATTCAAACTTCACTGTGCAATGTCCTCAATGTTTTCATGGTTCAGAAACGACAGGCATGTATACATGTATGTCTTACACAGACTTCAATACCTGCAGACTGTTGTTGTTGTCTTGTTTTGTTTGCTATAACTCTGCGTCTTTCCTGAAGTTTTTCTCTTGTATCTTCCACACTTTCATACTCGGGAGCATAGCATACATGTAAGCTACCACCAAAAAAGGAGTTGTTGTCAAGTTTTCGCTTGGCAAATCTGAAACAAAGGAATATCAAAACATTTCATTTTAAATAATATTAAAGCTGTATTATTAAATTGATAATGAGTAGAAAAGGACATATAATTAAAAAGACTTCGGTTATTGTATGATTTGTATCACTCAGAAAATCCACGGTTTCCTTCTGCTTTGCCTTCAGAATACAATGTACTCCTAAACAAAGGGAGTTAACTTTACTTTCGTGATACAAGGCAAGAGTTAGGGAATAGATATTCACTTTGTTGTACCTGTTTTTATAGATTCTACCATTCTTGAGTTGTATGTTACAATCATTGATGCCTGATCATTTCTCTGTTTCATAAATGTTATATAACAGGCAAAAACATTCAATGAAGTTCTACAGGCAGAAACATAAAATTTTCCTGTAATGTTTGTTTAATTTAAGACTGAGAGAAACAATGAGAAAAATGACCATTGTTACAATTCGCTAGCAATTTCCTTACTCAAAATTTTATAAAATAAAGCATTCCAACTTCTGGAAAAGAACCAACTTTACATAGTTATTCATATCTTGTTTTACAGGCACATCATTTTCAAAATCTAAAAGGATAAATAAATATCACCCATAAAACATGTCACAGTTCTTTTAAAAGAACGAGAAATAGTGTAAAATTAGATTGATTGATTGGGGTGTTGTGGACTACATAAGGTTATTTCACTGATCTGACTGCTTGTCAGACCAAAAGGTGAATGAAACAACCCTTGACAACACTGGCAATGAACAAGGGCTCATCAAGACAAGGGCAGGACTCAAAACCGGATGCCATTACAAATCGGCTTACAGATGCTTCTAAAAGTAAATAGTCTTAGTCACAAAATGTAATACCATGAAAATACTATTTGTCGCTAAGAAATTTTAATTTTTCCATATGTTAGCAGTGTTATCATAGATGTTTTACCTGGCACTTTGAATACGGCTGAACTTCACCCAATATACCTCAGTGAATTTCTCTGCTAATGGATAGTCGTCTAATATTCTGTATTCTTCTACTGCCCCATAAAGAGCGCAGAGTTTGATAAGATCACGGCTAGCTCCAACTGTCGGCACTCCTTGTATCAACAAGTATTTAGATTCCTGATTAATTGTGTACACCTAATGAAAATAAAAAAAGTAAAAATAAAATTAAAAGGATTTAAAATTTTTGGAGCTTAACAGACAGACTAGTATCATGGATATGCTGACAGATAAACAGCAAGATGCTTGATTGGGGTTTATGTCGTACTAAAGGTTATTTTACTCAAATGACAGCGTGCCAGCCCAACCAGTGATTGAAACAACCTTCAATGATTCTGGCAGCACAGAATCAGCTCCTTGATAAGCTTGAGCTCAAAGAGCTCAGGGTACATGAGGCTCCCGCCCAATCAGCCACAACAACAAGATGAAAATGATGAAGATTAAGCAAGTTAAGGGAAAAAACAATTCAATCGCCTAGGAATTGTAACTCTTGTTGCTCTATAATATAAGCTACCCACAAAGCTGAACAAAGCATTTAGAATGACCCAGTGTTAAATAAATGATTGATTGGGGATTTACGCCGTACTTATGGTAGTTTCACTCATGACGGCGTGTCAGCCCAATCGGTGAAGGAAACCACCCTAAACCTAAGCTGGCAACACAAAACACATAAAACATTTACAAAACAGGACACCACAACAAATCGGCTTCCTGTCCCATAGCTCAGAGAGCACAAAGACACAGGAGGCTCCCAGCCACAGTCCCTCTAGTGCTAAATGTATCTCCCACAAAAAGTAACATGTCTGATATGACATAATTTCTGTTGAATTATCGATCTAATTGCATACACGTAACTTTAAAACAGCTAAGAGTTGAGTTTAGATCGAGTGTTATATTTTTGGTGAGCTGTAGAGTGATCGTTTCGAAAAGAGATTACAACACTATAACTGCTCCATAAAGGCACTAGTATCTGTGTCTTATGAAATAATAAAGAATAAGTTGATATCCTTAAAGTCCGTGTTCCAATAATGATTCCCTATAACCAGCTGATAACTTCTAAATGCCACTTAAATAAGTTATTTCAGTCATATTCAGGACATATCCAAAACATTAACACATTACAAAGACATTTGGCCATACTTTTATAGCTTGCAGATCTCTTCCCTGTCTATAGGTAGGTCTTGTAGTACAAAATTCTTGCTGGATGTGATGTGAAGGCACGTTTTCCTCCGCCATGTTGTTTACACCGGAAGTTAAGCTCAAAATGAAAGCAAAGTGTTCATTGGATGAAATCTGACAGTTTTTTTATCTTGTAGCCAATGATTGATCAGATTGTATATCTTGGATACCCAACAAGCAGACGACACCTTATATACTTTCTTATTCAGTCTTTGTGATGTGTGAACGAAGTTCTGCCAAATCTCATCTATCTTATCATCATTTATCACCTCCCTGTACAACTGACATTTGTTGGTTTGTGTTGGAAGTTTTTGGAGGCATATTTTCTCAATGTTTCTGGTAGGATTAACTGGAGGAATTGCTACTGGCAAAAGCACGGTTAGCAAATATCTCCAGGAGAAGGGCTGTGCGATAATTGATGCTGATTTAATAGCCAGAGAAGGTTTGTGCTCGAATCTTACCGAAATAAAGTTATGTATAGTTCGAGTTGCTCAGACCTTTGTTTTCTAAAGTGTTGATACAGCCTGATATCAACAGATAATTGTGGTGTCAGAAGTGTCACTCCTGAAATACATGTATTTTGTAATTTTTTTGACATATTGTAGAATTGGTCCGTCAACTCAGACTGATCCATGAAGCTAATAAAAACTAACCCTAAACGGTAAACCTATCCTTAAAACTAAACCTAACCTTAAAACTAAAACCTAACCCTATTCCTTACCATATGTACCAAACACTTAACCTAACCCTAACTTATAAACCTAACCCGAAACTGTTTAGACACATAGTTTCAGGTGACGGACTAATTCTACAATTAGACCGAGTTATGTATTGTTCGAGTGATCAGACATTTGGGTTATGTGGAGGTCTTTCCAAGACTGAAGGCTAAAAACCAAGGTTTCAACAAATAGGGCATAGTATACAGTGCTGTATGAACTGTAGTTAGGCTATGTTTATTTACAAGGTCCAGTTACCAAAATTGCAAATGTGTCCGATCGAAGCAGTGCTCCCAAAACCATGCTTGGAAGACCATTGAAATAGAGTGTTTTAAACAACTACTACTACTTGTGCCAGCAGTATTTCTCCTACAATATTTATAGGACGTCCTGTAAATAAAAAAAAAAATGTAATATCGTAGGAGAGATATTTCAGTCACTACTAATTAACCATGTATGCCAAAACCCTGTAGCAAAGGATCTCTTCGCAATTCAAATCAGCTGTACATCTTATCATCTTTTTCAGCCAGCAGGTCAACTTTAAGTCCACTATGTTTGCCTCAATTCAAATGTCCTGCATGCATGTTTAGCATACCGGGGTACCTAAATTCCGGCAAACATGAAAATATGTACAAGATTAATTACTGTACTACAATCTGATTCGTATTTTATTCAATTTGTTATTGCTCAAGATCTTAATTGGTTAATGTTGTCCAATTTTTGTCAAACGTGGCCAGTAGCTACATGTTCAACCCAAAAAGAGGAAAGTCAACCGTACAGTCCGTACTGCAATCTGATGTTTCGATTAATTTCCGCTCAATATCTTGCTTTAATTCTATCTGCTACAACCTATGAAGGCAGAGAAAAAGTTTGCAAGAGAGAAAAATCTGTGTAAAATACTAAAATTAATTATTGTACTTTAATCTACATGTACATGTAATTAATCGATTCTCTTCTGCTCAAAGCCCTAAATGCCGTGTGATTTTGGTCAAAACTTGTCAGTATATATCAAATTATTTTCACCCAATATCTTGCTTAGATATTGTTTGATTCTTCTGAAATTTACTCAGTCCCATCTTTTACATGTACATGTAAGACTGACATGTAAGAAGTTTTGTGATGATCTCATTGAAATTGACAAAGAGTAAGCATTTCATGAATAGTTGATTCTTTGAACAAGAAGAAGGAGAACAAGATGGGAAGCAATAAGGAACCAAGAAACACCTTTGTCTTAAGTTTCAACTGATTTTGTGGAATCAGTCTATTGTATTCATGGTCAGGTCATGTAGTTGAGATTATTGTGACAAAAACATGACAGTCAGACTCAGATGGATTTTCAACTTCTGGATATATTAATAAGCGGCGTTAAAGAATAAACTACATGTACTATTATTACTGCGTTTAATTACAGACTGTAAAGTTGACTTTCCTCTTCTTGGGTTGTACATTTAGCTACTGACCCCGTTTGGCAAAAATTAGACAACATAAAGCAATTAAGATCTTGCCGGCGTTAAGCAAGAATTTATTGCTTGAAAACGGTTTTAGCATCTAGGCCGAAATATCATTTATCAATATACCCAGAAGTTGAAATTCCATCTTAACCATCAATCCTTTTAAACAAGAGACATGATTGTGGACAAGATTATATGCCATCATGACAGTGCTTAAATTGTTTCTGTTTTAACAGTTGTTCAACAAGGGACCAAAGGGTACAAAAAGATTAGAGAGAAGTTTGGAGAGGAATGTTTTCATCCTAATGGAGACTTAAATAGAAATAAACTTGGCCAAATCATATTTGCTGATGCTGGGAAGAGAAGAGAGTTGAATTCTATAACACATCCAGAGATTTACAAAAGGATGGTCTGGCAGATCTTTCAATATTTTTTCATGGGTAAGCTTTCACAATTATTCAGATAAGATTTGATGGGACGTATTATGGTATGGCGTTGTGCGTCTATCCGTTAGTTTTCCTTGTGAACGCAACTTGTCCCAGAGTTTCCCATGGATTCTTCTGAAATTTGGTACACATTATCGGTATATCATGTGTAGAAGTGCACAAGCTTTTTTCAAAGCAATTCAACGTTTTCTTGAGTTATTCCCCTTGATTTTGTAGATCATATGTGTATCATATGTAGATCTATGTGTACAACTTTTTTCGAAACAATTCGGCATTGTATACAAACTTTTTTCGAAACAATTCAGCCTTTTCTTGGGTTATTTTAAAATTCTTATTTTACAATGGTATGATGTTATCCAAATTGATTTCCCTGTTTTTGCATACTTTCTAAAAAGATCGCATGTCGAGTAACATAGTTTGACATTTCTTTGGTAACCAAGCTTACCATATGTTTACTAAGGGTCTATATCACACCCCACTGGGGCGTATGTTGGGTTTACTAAAACTGTTGTTTAATATATTAAGAGCTTATAATTATGCCGTAATCAGTTTCTGAAAAACTCCAGGTCAGCTGGTAGTCCCCACCGTTTAATGCTTTTACAGTTGAATGCCTTTTCTGTTGTTATCTAAAAATGTTTTTCCCTTAGCAATTATAAAAATTACACATTTCACTGAAGCTATATAATACTGTCCTGTTCCGTGTCGAAGCTTCCTTCTTAACTATGGATAATGAATTTGTCTCATTCATTTGTTTCTTTCAGGCAAGAAGTTTGTCATTCTTGACATACCATTACTATTTGAATCAGGAGCAATGCTGCCATTTCTGTCGTATACCATTGTTGTTTTCTGGTAAGGATACAATTTGTATAGGCCCGGCACAGAGTATGTTATGGTTTGCCCTGTGTCTGTCTGTCCTTCCATCTGTATGTATGTTACTTGTACCTTGTCTATTTGTCATTGTCAGGTAGTAGCATTCTCAGTTTTTATCCGATTTTGACTAGACTTCATACCTAGCCACCAGTAAAATATGTCAGACATTTCACGTTTACACTCTCCCCTGTGGACCTTAGGTATATCATGGAAGTCTTCCGGTGTCTGCGGGGTGGTTTTTACGAGGTTTCTTCTCGGTTTTCCACCATACACGGACAACGCAAATTATTAAAATTAATAAGTCGTCATATAGGTGAAATATTTTTGAGTACGAAGTTTAACACCAATCAAACAAACAAACAAATCACGTTTACAGGTTTTTTTTTTATAAACGGAAAATTTGTTGACATATTTTGAGAATCACTTTGGAGCCTTCATTTCTGAATCAATTTAGCCGGATAATTGATAGTTTATACAATGATCAAGGTCATGTCATTTAGGTCAAGGCTATGGTAGATTTTAGATAAACTTTATTTGTGATCACTGCAACAAATTTTTGCAACCAGTTTCGAGGAGAATTTATGCAATTATCTCAGGTTTCAGTCAATTAGCCTCGGCCACCCCAGCGTAAATCTTAAATTTCTAACGAACTCAAAATCATAAATTTCTTTCCAAATCCCCCATAAGACACATATATCATTTTAAAAATTTCTCCCCAATACATGGGATTTCTCTCGAACTATGGTTGTATTGTTGCATGATTTTCCAGGGGCGGCCATAACATGGTGGCTGTTGAATACTTTCTTTGCCCAGGAGTGATCAGAGCTAATCGCCAACATCCAGCTGATTTACACCTTGAACGTTTGCCTGAAGGTGTCTGTGGGCCTCTGGCAAAGGGCAGTATGTTACAAGCTTACATTCATACTGGCTAAGGGCAGTATGTTAAAAGCTCACACTCATGTTGTCCTGCTTAACATGAGAGGAACATTATCTTTCCAACAGAGCTAACCCTTTATTAAACTTAAAGTGACCTCACATTGCTTGGTTGTGTCAGTCACAGCCTACTCAGTACTGACAGTCTGAAACCTCTGAATCTAACAGAATCCTTAAAAAGGATTGAAATGGGTTGTTTTTACAATCCAAAGAATGTCACGATAATCCTTATGAAAAGAAATGATGTGGAAGTTTGGTTAAGATTGTTAGCTTTTAGAGTTACATGCACTAATCTGAAGCCACAAAAGTGCTTGACAGCTCTAGCTACAGGTATATTGAAAAACGGAGTTTGGTGCACGTTACAGGAACTGATTAAACCTTGTGAAGTATATAACATGTTTTGTATGACACTTGAAAAACATGGAATGTGAGTACTGTAATTCACCTATAATTTCGACCATGCATAATGCTCACCTTTTTGCAAGTTGTGGAAGTATTATAGCATGTAAACAAACAAATTTAAGTTTATTGTAAAATCCAGATTCTCCTTTAACTGTAAAACTGTTGTTTGACTCCCAGTTTAAAGTCCTTAAAATAGCTTCCAAAGTATTAACTTCATGGACGAAATTTTAGGTGATTTAAGGTATTGTAATAAATAGAATGAATGAACAAACTAAAGTAAAACCAATAAACCATTGAAACTTTATTTACAGAGGGTGAAAACTTACTCAAATTACAATCTGTTCTTTCCTGTAAATTTCTCTAATATTGACAGAACCTTAGAGAAATCAACGTGACCACATAATTACAGAGGTTGAAAAAAGATATGAAATTCTGCGTCCCCAGTAAATGTGAAAGAATTTCAAACTAGCTGACCAAGGCTTCATTAATTTGAAAAATGAAATAAATTCTATAAAAAATACAAAAACGGTGGAATTAATTGTTCTAATTCTTATTGTTTGTTCAGTTCAAAGGAAAACCAGCTAAACCGTTTGATGAAGAGGAATAAATTAACAGAAGAGGAGGCACGACAAAGAATAGATGCTCAGATGTCAGTGGAGGAGAAACGACAGAGGGCCACATGTGTCCTCAATAATGATGACAGTCGGGATAACCTTCGGCAGCAAGTGAAAACATTACACAGTGAATTGAATTCTTCCTGGACTTCATGGAAAATTAATTTGTTTATTTTTATGGCCCTGGGGTCTTTGTCTGCTACTGGTGCTTTGTGTTTGAAGACATTGTTGCAATTTGTGTGAGATTTACTGCTGAAAACAGGAAACCACAATCATGAAAATACATCACTGTGGAAATTTTAACGGTGGCATTTCAAATACCCTCAAACAATGTACAACTTCGACCAGAAAAATCTTGTCAAATGTCAAGTTTGCAAACACCGGACTGAAACATGGATCAATATTCTACACGAATAAACAATTTAAATTTCCACATTTTTAACAATTGGAATGTTTTAATAGAAAACAACCTCAAAGTCTTTATAGAAACCTTAACATTCAATATTGCTGGTGACAGGTCATTAGCTTATTGGATTTTTTTTTACTAAAATCTTCTAAAAAAGATTATGATCAAACAAATCATGTATGTATAATAAAAAAAGAAACACAACAGATATTAATTCTTTTCATTGAACTCAAAATCAGTACATTCTGTTTCTTCTTTTTTTTTTTTTTTTTTTATTTGCTTTTTCTGAACAAATTTAATTTTATGAACCTGTACTATTTGTTGAATATATTCTCGGCTTCCCAGTACACTCTTTATTTGTATGGTATTTCTTTTTTGTTGCTTTTTTTATATGCATCTTTTCCTACCGGTGTCCCTAAGGACATTGCAATGACAGCTTGATCAATGGCAAAAACACCCCTGCTTCTGAGCGAGGATCCGGCTAACCTGATGACCCCACAGTGAAATGGTAGCTGAGCCCGTCATCAAGGGGATTTCCCTAGGATTGAAGATACAGACACTGGACAAGACAGACCTACAAGTGGACAGCTAACTGCGCCTATAAACTTGGTGAGTATGGTCTGTTCCGGGTCTAGTCCACGTCAGGTTTCAATCTGTAGCCAAGGTATAACAGCATATGACCCTTATTGCCTTGATAAATGATATCCTTTGTAAAGTAAACAGCTAAAAGAATGTTGGCATGCACTGTGGATGTGTGTGATGATTACATTGAAGTCACTGGAGAGATGACAAACTTAGCTTGATTTATTTCAATAACTTATTTTGATTGATCTTAAGTGAATGAAAACAAAAACGGCTACTTCAAAAAATGCTGGAAAGGAAAAAACAAAGAGTGAAAATATTGAGATTGTGGGTCCGCTCAACGAGAATCCTAATACTGATAACGTGTCCGCAACAATAATCAAAACTAGACATAGAACGTGCAGAAGCAACACAGGCATTAGGTCTGCCGTTCTGGCCACAGTTGACCCCTTCTGCTTATTTGGTGAACTCAATGTTTTTTTCATTACGAACTCAAACAGTAGAGTAAAAACAATGACACACAAAATAATGCAGTTGAAAAAGTAAAAAATGTTTTTGTTTTCGAATACTTTGTCGATTTGACGTTTTGTAAAATTTAAAGGTGAGCATATTGAACTTTGTGTACTTATCTCTTCGCTTGATTTCGTAACTATACTATAGACTAATAAAATCGCAACGCAAATCCAGCTGAAGCCTTCAAACAAAAATGCCATTTTAAAGGATATTAAATCACGGTTTAGAACACTTTTTGCCATGCGCCTGATGGCCATGTACTCAATGGTGACTAAACCTTTCACCCAATATGTCGTGGCCAAATCCTCCAACGCAACACACCACGGGCCCTTTCTCCACCACATGTCGTGCGAGCTGTAGTGACCATTGAAATGTTGATGTGCAAGACCCAATCCGAATAAATAGATTCCCACAAGGATATTGGTTACAAAGAGATTGGCAGTGAAAACCGAATCAGCTTTTTGAACACTTGCACGTAATCGCCAAACCAAGAGAATAGCATTTCCTATAAAGATAAGTAAGAAGAGGACCCAAACAAATGTTTTGGAGACATCACTAGCTAGCAGCGAAGAGCAGGATGAGTATACGTCATAATCGGGTGAACATCGTTCGATTGTTGAGTTGGGTATACAACAAAATATGTAGAAGTCAGTCTGTAAAATGTGAAGATTCAACCCTTCAAAGTTGTCCATTTGTTCCAACTCAAGAGAATTGTTAGTTAGTGACAAAAGTCGAAGGCTTGCACTAACGTACAGAAGGCTCTTGCCTGTTGTCCGTAAAATATTGTTGCTCAAATCTAAATTTTTTATGGAATTCATGCCAGAAAATGTTTTGTCTGACAGTTCGCTGATCATCATGCCGCTTAAGTTCAGAGAACGAAGTGACGACAGGCCTAAAAAACTTCCGTCAGACAGCGTATGTATTGGGTTCCCTATAAGTATTAGATTACTCAACTTCGCCAGGTTGTCGAATATTGACGGTACAATAATGTTTAGCTGATTGTGACTCAGATCCAAGGAAACTAAATTTAAAAGTGGAGCGAAGGTGCCAGCTTCCAAGGAAGATAAAAAATTATCCGACAAGTCTATACTGGCCAAATAAAACCAGCCATGGAAATCTTGTTTTTTGACACTTCTGATTGAATTGTTGTTAAGGTCTAAAGAACGAATTTTAGAGAATCCTCGAAAGATTGGTAATTTGTCCTTCCCAGTTGCGCGACAAATAACCAGATACCCTTGACACGTGCAGTTTGATGGACAAAGTACAAACCACAGATCACAAAACCTCTCGTCATCCCAATCTAATGCACAATGACGCTGACCATCACAGACATGATCTTGAGTTATACACTGTGATGTTTGACCACAGCGGAGTTTGTTATAACAGGAAGAAATTTTGCAATTCGTCTCATCTGCTCCCCCAACACAGTCCTTTATTCCGTCACAAACTTTGTGGTGCGGTAGACAATAAGACTGGGGACATTTAAACATACCAGGGCATTCGTAGTTAGCGCAGTGGCGAAGATGTGCTCCGTTACGACAATACTTTAATTTTCCGTATTCATCGTGGTCGTAAACGCAGACCTTGTCTCTTGGATAACATTTATTTCGTTGTTTGTTACATCTCTGGCTGTTAACATCATAGGGACATTCGGGGTTATAGTTGCTTCTTTCAACAAAATGCTCGTATTTGACTATGTAAAATACGTGTCGTCTTTCATAACTAGTTACGATTTCGTCCTTTTGTGTTTTATCCGGACAATCCGGATGTAAATCTCCGAGATGCGAACTGGGGATACACCCAGCGATGGGGCAGCGGTATCCATGACATATTAATTCCATGTCACAGTCCATTTCATCGGATCTATCGATACAGTTTATTACTTGGTCACACCTTTCATAAGCTCTAATGCATTCTTTATTTCTGCATTGGTACATACCTAAAGAGCAGGTTGGATGAACACAATCTTCCTCGTCACTGCCATCAAGACAATCCACTCGAAAATCACAATATTGGGAGATTGATATTACGCGTTTGCCGTCCATACAGGTAAAATAATGAGACGAGGAACAACTCAATTCATCTTCACCTGATGGACAATCGTTTCTTGAGTCACATATCTTGTCGGGTGTCAAACAGCTCTTGTCGTCACAGACAAACTGATAACTTTGACATGTGTCCATTTGAACGCGGGTATTCGACTCACACAGAACGTGGCCTACCCGTCCCTCAGTAATATGACAGGATCCGTGAGGAATTTCCCCACCCAGGGACATGTTTCTGACAAGAGAAGTCATAGAAACGCAATCCGTCCTAGAATCTGTTGGTCTGACCCAAATATCTCCAGAACCAAAATCCATTCCCATTATCTGAAGAAACTGTACCAACTGGTTTGAAGTTAAGTTTTGTACGTGGGCAATCTCGCCTCCTTGTTGGTTGCATATATAAGCGGCATTGTTTAAAGTCAAAGATTCATGAAGATTAATGCTGCCTGTTGTCAATACTAAGCAACGGTTTGCAAATAAAGTCCATTTTCTTGGACATACGAGACTGGTGTCATTCTTTGACGTGTCTGACTTGTTATAATCTGAATTATTTTGTGATAAGTCTGTGTCATTTTGTAAGTTCTCGTGGAGATATACTTCACAAATGCTGTGGACAGATTTATTGAGTTTTTCAGAGCAATGGATTTTCATCCAATTCGTAGACAAGGATGGGTTTCCAGGCACCATTGCCACGCATCGTTTTGACAAATCAGTCTCTGGTTGGATAATGGATGGCTCGATGGGCATTAAAGGGTACTCAGGTAAAACGTTGTTAAAAACATCGAAGGGATAAAACCAGTCTGAGACCGAGAGAGGTGATCCGTCGCTCCAACGGTAATCATCAGCCTGGAAAAACAGAGATGAATTATTTGATTTACAAGGTGCATTACACCATCTTAACTGCCACCAAGAGCTGGGAATCCATTTTTTCCCCTATAGCTTTGAATTAATCACTGCTTCTGTATTAAGAATATATATGGTTTATTTGTTAATATACAAGTAAAACTATTTCATTGGTAAATAACAATATATATTTTTATAAATTCTAACATTAGTTTAAGAATATTGAGGAGGATGAATGGAGATTTATTAATTCAATCACCTTATGAATGTCGTCCAACCCAATGTAGATACGGCCTGGTCCTGTTCGATAAAATGTCTCTCTCCACGCAGTTGACAGGGAGAGTTTGATAAATTCCAGCTCCTCTTTGTTTGTCAATGTTGCTAAATCACCACTTCGATCTTTACATGCTCTTTTGGAGTCAAGCCATGAAGTTGGCGTATCGTGTGTAAGCATTACATAACACTTTTGTCCAAAAATGTAACAGTCAGCATTAGCATGGGACATCTTTGATATATATGGTTTTGTCAAAGGAAATATCTGGAAGGCAATTTCACAGTTCGTAAGAGTTTTTGGTGTCAGTAAAATGTCTGCTGCATATATCGAACGATAATCAAATGTTACTAAATGTCCTATATCTTTAAGCCAGACATTTGTTTCCAAAACAAGAGTATGGTTGAACAAATACTCAGAAAGTTTAACACCTGTTGAATCTGGTTCGCTGTAAAGTCCTTTTATTTCAATGCGCCATGACAGTGTGGTAACTTTTTTAGTTCGTGGCAATTGAAGGTGCCATATACAATCAGGGGTAAACAGGACTCCGCAATAGCCTGAAAAAATATTATTTCCTTCTCGAGGACAAGAGATTATGTCCGGACAGATGCCCTCTTCAGCGAAACCCAACTCTAATCTACTCATCTCTTTTGACCACTTTCCATTTACATGTAATATATCGTCAATAAGTGTGGAATCATTTTCGAGAAAAGACACATTAGTACAGCTTTCTCCCAAGGAATACTTAGATTTAAGCCGGAGATCAGTTGAGCCAGTGAAGGGAGTGGGACTAAATACACCACAAATGCGATATCTAAATCTCCCGGTTAGCGATAAGTGAATGTGATTGAGGCGCCACAGTTCTGGTACAAAGTATACGATAACGCATTGCCCATGGGTTTCTTCAAAATTAATATTTACTGACATTTCGTTGTTGCTTTGTTTAATTTCCATTTGAAATGTCTTTCTTTGAATTAGTTCGTTCCTGTGGTGAAACTTTACATAAAATGCACTGCATGCTGAAAGTGTTGTCTGGACTACATTGGGTGACATCAGTCTCCCCCCATTTTTGTAGCCGTACAGAACAAAGAAAACAGATGATGATCCGATGAAATTTGTGACAATATTTTCTGCATACGATTCTGAAACGTCACAGAAAGGTCCAATCAGGTTGTTATAAGACACATAATCATTATATATTGCAATACCTTCATACAAGCAATTGTCAATGTTTGGTAATTCAAAATCAACTTCTCTGAGAGAAAGCTTAGTACTCTTATCAACAGTTCCCAATGTTTGAACATACGCACAGTACTTCAACCGTCTATGGATTTGAACGAACATTGGTGTTTTCCCATTGATGTTGACAATCGTTTGATCCGACGTGAAGCCGTTTACAGCTTGAAATGTCAGATTTTGTTGGACAGTATAACTCACTGGGCGGTAAACAATGGTTAGAACGAAGCCTTCTGTAACAATAGCTACATCCCCGGACCTAGGGTTGATAACGGATGGAGTGAAAATAATTTGACCCAATTTCCAAAGGTGGAATAGTGGACCATCGTAGAACTGCAGTCCAGTTGACAAATCTTGGTTGTTTTGGAGTTGTATGTTAAAGCCAGGAATTGTCCGAATCACCCATACACCAGACCTCAAATCGTCACGAAGCCCGAAGAAAGGCAATGGTCTAGACATTTTTGTTCGGTTGACTTCTGTATGAATACTTTGCAAAGGAACGAATGACTGTACGTACTTAACACTGGTTGTTTTGTATTCGAAACGAAATCCTCCAGTAGAGTCTTTGTCGTCAGACACAAATCGGATGATAACTGAGCTTGTATTCAACGCAAAAGACCAGCTATTCCTTTGACCACAAAGTGTGTGGGTTTGAATGCTGGCACCATCGTCATTATTGTCAATCCAGATTTCCAGACGATCAGCATCACAAGTGTCACCTGAAAATTCTATGTCAAAATCTAAAAAATCTAGGAGTATGAAATAACCTTTCCGTGCCTTTATTGACCAAGTACAGTTTACTGAAGCTGGATATTGATCTGACCGTCCCAAAAGTCCTGTTGAGATTTCTTGATACCTCTGCATCTTATTGCAAATATAAATTGTGTCGGTTTGTATCGAATCGTAAGAAATGACAAAACCCTTATCATTAATGGAATGATCTGTCGTAAACTGGATCAGAAATCCATACCCATAGAAACGAATCTGTGTGTCTTGCGATGTGCTCCATTTTCCACAGATTGTTTTCAGAACTGTAAATCGATTACTTAAATCAACAATAGAAAGTTCGTCGGCTTTACAAGCCATAGATGCCTCAATCCAAACATTGAGAGACATGGTAAAGTTATGAATACGTTGGACATCCAGTCTCCACATAACGTCCAGATTGTGGGCATAGTGGTTGGGAAAGCCTGGCGATGTCACATTTCCGTGGAGAGAATCAAGCCGCAATTCTTGGAGAGCAGAGGCAGTAAAAATTGAAAATGATGCTATTAAACATACAAATACGACTCCATTGATTTCAACTGAATCCATGGTTAACTTTCCATGTGTTTGTCCATCCATCTATTAGGGGTATATTCTGGAAACGGATTTTCTCCTTATATAGTTGTTCAAACCTAGTACATATAAGGTTTGTTTTTGTACAACCGGGTTTGGTACTTGTGAAGTCCGTACTTATCTGATGGATTTAAGCCTTGTTGTTTATGCTGTTTGAATAACTGTTTAGGAAAATGGTATTTGACGATTAATGGTATTTTCACAATTAAGTGATAAGGTCGATTGGATTAATTGTTTAAATATAGGTGATAGGCAACATCAGTGTTGAAAAACTACTTGAAGTTGAGTTGTTATTCTGGTAATTTCGTCTAATGGTGTAGCCCTCGGTTGAACGATCAAAGAGCTTTGCTAAACAGTGTATTTGTTTTTGTGGACAATATATGTTCATAGTAAATGTACTTTTGTTCTCATTATTATTAATTTCTACAACCTGTTCTAGATATATATATATTTGTCTATGATACCTTGATTTCTGTGATCGCTTATCTGCTCTTATCTTCACAGAGCAATTAGCGATCTAGCAATTAGTGGTGCTTTATGTGTTTGCTAACGGAGCAGAGCCTCGGAGCGGTGTGCTGTCCATCCTAATATACTTATGGCGATTGGGTGTCGGACTATGAGGGTCATGAGGTCAATCCTTGCAAGAACCAGTTACAATTTCTCTCCTAGAATAGAAGAAATTAACTAAATTTTTCGAAATATATATTGATGTTACAGAGTAATGTTTCGATCCTTGATATCGGAAATATAATTGTTAACTGCTTGCAGTCCTTTTTTTTGTTCTACCTATATAATGGTGAAATAGTCTTTTTGCAAACCTTCGTTCGTTCTCGCCTTATTCTAATATGCTGAAGATGTTTTATAACAACGATCCTCTTACATAGACATGAATTTAAATCAATTTCAAATCGTTAGTTGACCTATGGCCCTTAATTTTAACTTGATTACTCGGCGCAGATGGCGCCACTGTACTGTCAGGCCACAGACGGGCGATCTGTCGACGCGATCTGATCGTCAGCGAATTGGCCAGCGATTTTTATCACCCGACTTGAGCTCACACACTTAGCGATTGGCACACCGATTGTGGGACTGCCATTTTTATGTTTAAATATTTTTTACAACTTTGATTTTCAATAAAAGAGGTAAGAAGACACTAACGGTCTGTTGAATGTGGCCATTTGTCGAATTCAAAATTGATTATAGTCAATCAACTAAAAGCTTTGCAGATCAGAGTTAAACGATAATGATTTAATTAGAAAATACACTCTTCAAAAAAAGAAACGCAAAATGAAATTCAAAAATGATACTTACAATTTTGTACACATATGTTAACT